>VZTO01026990.1:0-35120 GCA_013400615.1 Syrrhaptes paradoxus
TGCCCTGCCCAGCTGCTGGAGCCTGCAGTGGGGTGCGGCACTGCTGCTCCTGCTGCCCTGCGCCCCGGACCGGGAGCACGTGCTGCGGCACCTCTTGGGCGCTGCTCCCTGCCCTCTGCTCCCACCAGAGGACTGTCCTGTCGGCACCCAGCCCTAATGCCCGCTCTCCTCCCCGTGCAGTCCTCCAGGATAGACGACCAGCGCTGCGCACCGCCGGACTCCGTTCCCCGCGGCCCCACCATGCCAGACGAAGACTTCTTCAGCCTCATCCAGCGTGTCCAGGCCAAACGCATGGACGAGCAGCGGGTCGATTTGGCCTCGGCCCAGGAGGAGGCAGCGGAGGAGCCGCAGAAGCCTGGTTCCAGCTAAGAACTGGGGTTTGGTTGGGGGGGGGGGTGTTTCGGTTTCATTTTAGTTTTTAAAAAGAAAAAAAAAGTGTGGGTGGTGTCAAACCTGGGCACTCCTGCGCTACCACAGACTTCTCCCAGGAGCTACCCCCAGGACGTGGGGAGCAGCACCTCGCCCACCGGATGGGGGACGGTTTTTAAACAAGGGGGGTTTTAGGACACACAGCCACTGTAACACTGGGCACAGCAGGAGGGAAGATGACTTTCGCAGCCCCTTTGCTTCTCACCTAAAACTCCAGGAACTCGTGCTGTTGCCAAAGGAGGAGCCCAGAGCCAGTACTTAACTCCAGCCTTGACGTCTTTTATTTCCACAATTTTCATTTAACGGGGGAAGGGAAGAGCACCTTTTCCATTTTGAAGTCCTCCTGTCTTGCCTGCATCACGAGGTGACACAAGTTGCTCTGGATCCTCCCCTGGAACGTCGTGCTCAGCTTTATTCTTTCTACAGGAGGAAATGAGCCCAAGTCAGAGGCTACACCGGCCCCTTACAGTTTATTTTAGGTTTGCTGAAGACTCTGCAGCAAACGCTGTGACCCCCCCCCCCCCACCTCCCCAGCCGCAGCCCTGTGCAGAGCTGCACCAAAGCCCTGCCTGCCCTGGGCTGCTGGGGTGGGGGGTTCGGTTACCTCTGGAGCGCAGCCGTGCAGCAGCCCTGCTTTGGCCCGGGACAGAGCCGGGAAGGAAACTGCCCGCTGTGTACAACTGCTGGCCCGAGAGAGGGGCCTGCATCGTGGAAGGCAGGATGGACACCTCTCTGCTCAGCACAAGGCATCCCTGGACAACTCGTCGCTTCTGGTGCTGCGGGGCCAGGAGCCTCGTGCAGGACAAGCAGAACCATCCCCTGCTCTCTTCTGTGTCCAGCAGCACTCGGGGTCACAGCCCTTCCCTCCCCTCGGTTCTCCCACAGCCCGCGCTGAGCTGCTCCCGTCCCCACAGGCCCCGGCAGAGCTGCTCTCAGCGAGGTGTTCCTGTTCCGCCCAGGCTGTCTCCAGTAAACGGAGCCTCCCAGGAGCTCCAGACTGGGGTGCTAATCTGCCAAATGATCCACCCCACTCACAATTTGTTCCCTTCTGGAACAGTTGGAAAAGCAAGCCCAGGAGGAGGGGAGCAGGGGTTCAGGAGGTGGAGTGGTGTTTTCTCTGACCAGCTGGGCTGTCCGGGACTTCAGAAACTCTGGTGACGAGTTCTGCCAAAGCCGGTACGTTCCTATAGAGAACACATCAGCACTTTCTATTTGAAATGCATTTGATGGAAACATTTCCAACCAGCAGTAAGATTTTTAGACCAGTGATGCTGCTCATCAGGCACTAACCTGCCTGCACTGACCGTGTGGAGGGGTGGCTGCGTCCCACCTGCTGCCAGGGAGCACTTGACGCTGCTGCACCGATTGCTTGCCCGTGGCTCGGCCTCCTTTCCAGGGCTGCTCAGAGCTCTGGAGAAGGGACGGGAGGACCTGCCCCGCCCCCTACCTAGTGCCCCAGCTTGCATTTGTAAAGAGGAGGAAAACATTGACGATAAACATGAACTAGACCAGCTGCAGGCTCGGGGCTGTGCAGCTCCCAGCCAGGTGTTGAACTGGAATCTGACCGTTAAGCTTTCAGAGGTGTTAATTATTTGCCATATACTTGAATGTATGAGCTTATTTATTTTTTACATGTGCATTTGCTAATGTCATTTTAATGGGGACTTTCCAACCCACAGGTACTTTTTTTTCTAAAAAGAAAAAATAATCTGCCAAATGAATTAATATATTAGAAATGAATACAGCTCAAGGGAAGGGGGGGTTGTGCTTAATAAATATTTGTGTCTAAGCTTCAGTGACTGAAATTCATTTGCATTATTTCTTGGCTAGCCTGCCTGCTTTGCTGACAGCAGAGTGTTTGGAATGGGGCTGGGGTGGGTGGTGGTCTCTGGTGGCAAACACCAACTGTAAGTAGTTAAGGAAAGGGCGTATGCCCCCACCTACACCTCCCTTTACATTAAGAGCACACAGGTGTTGGGCAGCAGCCACCAGCCCCAGCTCTGCCTTCAACACAGCATCTCCCTGAGTGTGGAGCTGTGGAGGGAGACACAAAGCCCTGAGCATTCCCTGCCCAGAGAAATGGCCCAAGCCCAGAAGTTACCAGGACGACAGGGCAGACAAACAGCCCTGCAGTGGCCGGGAAAAGACTGGCTTTCCTCAGCTTGCAACACCCTCTAGGAATGTGGCCGAGCTTTTCCTTTCAGGCCCTGCCCAGGAGCTCCAGCTCAGCCCTGTCTTGGTGCCTTCTCGGCGCCTGGACTGAAAGCTCTGTCTTGTTTCCCCAGCGCAGCTCCCTGAGGAAAAGGGCAGCGAGGGTGCAAAGCCCTGGCATCAACCCTCAGTGAGATACTCCCAAAGCAGCGGGCAGCAGCGCTAGCTCATTCCAACGCAGCAGGCGCGAGCAGGCCGTTAGAAATGGGGCCTGAGAGCAGCAGATCTTGGATCCTGTGCCCTGCGAGGATCAAGCCAAGTCCCAGCTGGTCTTCCCATGCCTGGCTAACTGGTGTGGGCCACTGCCAGTCCTGATCAAAGATTAATGAAGAGCCAGGGGCTCATTCTCATCAGGCATTCTCACACCTCCTAGGAGTCTCTGTATGAGCCTTGTGGACAGAACAGGTTAAATCCTGTTGAGTGAGTGACGGTCTCACCTGCAGTGTCTGTCCCGCTGTCCTCAGCAGCTGGGGAGGGGACTATGTGTTTGCCAGTAAACGTTCTCTCTCAGAGCCCCTACCAAACAGAATGAGAGCCCCTGTGAGCAGGACACAAGGGCTGCAACCCCATCCTCAGAGCACCCCTCAACCTGCCAGCAGAGCTTGGTCCCACGTCAGAAGAGCTCTTGGCTGCTGACACCCACCGGAGAGAGAGGGGATTGCTGGGGCCTGTACGGTGCTCACACGGCCAGACTTGCTGCTTGGCTCTGGATTGCAGTGTGCTGCTGCAGCTGTGAAGTGTGAGTTACTATAGCACAGGGTACTACAACCTGAATTATTCTTTGATTACAAGTTTAAAACCAGAAGCCAGCAGATACCTCACCGTACTTCAGGCTAATGGACCTCAAGAGAAGTTAAACTTTCATGAGGGCAGAGGAAGCAAGCCCTAACAAAGTGCAATTCAATCACCTCACTGCCTGATTCATCACTACCCCAGTGTTACGTGCTGACAAACACATTTATCATTTATTAAATTATTATTTTTTCTTCTAACTGATCTTAACATGCAGCAGTAGTGTTAATAAGCACCTCAATACCTGTCAAGTAACTCTAAGACAACTTTCTAGGTGCTCTACTTATCTCCAACATGCTTCACAAATATTAACGTTGCCTCCGCACCCACCTTCCCCCTCACCACCAAGAAAGCTGCACAACCCTGACGCTGGGGAGCCACTCACCAACGTGCTGCCGAGTGGGATTCCTGCACGCAGGGGCTGATGCTCCCACGGGGTGTCTCATGCTGTAACCCACAAATACAGAAGCCTTCCAGCCCTGATGCACAAAAATGAAACTCTGCAAGATGGCAAGGGAAAAAAGCAGCAGCAGGTGACTGCAATAAGCTCATGATCAAACCCTCCTTTTAGGGTCATTGTGGCTCTGCAAACTCCCCAGGGTCAGGGCCATCTCCTCAGGTGGGGTCAATTGCCTGTTCTGCTCCGCCATGGCACACACCCCACCAGCTCTGCAACGAGCTGCAGCCACACAACACCTGGGCAAAGAATTACAGCTGCACCTCCCTACACTGAAAATTACTGGCTCTCTTCTGAGCAGAGAACAAAGCAGGGGCTCCTGGTGCTGCAGAAACACTGAGACTTGCCTTACAGTCAGCACAAGTACCAGGAAAATCAGCCACATTCCACCTCTGAAAACATCAGCTGGATCAAGGGCAGAACTACACAAGACAAACATATGCAACAGAGAAAGACCAATGCCCGAGTTTATTTTAAACACCGACCATCAAAATCAGGGAATAAAGGTCGAGTCTCTTTTGCCATCAGCAGAACGACAGCAATCCCATTTGTTAGGTCTGTTCCTTGCTGCCAGTCTCTGGGAGGGCTTCCCCGCTTTCACCCTCCGTGGGCTGACCTTGAGACCCGGTATCTGCTGAGTTTTCCAGAAGCAGTTCCAAGGCTTCCTCACCAGCCACACGTCTCACCTTCTCCCCTTTGGCTGCCAGGATTTCCTCGATATTCCTTAACAGCGATTTGAAAACCAACAGTGACACCACAGCAAAAGCCAGACCTAAGAGCCAAGCGCAGGCTCACTCCCACATGCTTAGGATTAACCCCACAGTGGATCACACACCAGTGTTACTGCGGCTTCTCCATGAAGAGTTTGGGAAGCAAATAAACCCACCCAAACCTTCTGGCACTATTTTCCTTCATTAGGATCAATGATTTAGCAATTAGGGCTAAACACAAATTTTTAAAGGTATCTCAGGGAGTTAGAAATCACCGAAATTCTGCAACATGTGGCTCTACATGTTTGAAACACGTAGTCAGGGAAACCTAGCGGTGATCTGATACAGCCTGAGGGAACAGAACCCCACAGGCAGCAATTCACCTGCTGGCACCAACAAGGATGCCTGTGCATCACACAGCGCAGCTCTGTGCCGTTCATTTGGCTCCTAGCTGGCAGTGGTCAGATTATAAAGCTCTGTTTGTGTGCCTTAAAGAAACTGGATGAAAGAGAATTCTACCCAGCAAAACCTCCGGTTTTCTCTGAACCGCATTTTAAAGAAATAACGGCTCGGGAGGACCCGGGTGTAACCCTTCCCGAGCGGGAGTGCTGCCAGCACACCCACCTCTTCCCGTCCAGGTCCGAAAACCAGCCCAGGTTGTCAGCGATGACGTGGTGGTTGCCGCAGCCCGGACAGGTCACGATCACCACCCCGCTGTGGTACGCCAGCTTCGAGATGGTTCTGGCCGACCGCGTCTGGCAGACCTGGGGATCAATGGAACGGGGTCAGGGTCACGGCAACACAGCTGCCGGTCCTTCTAAGAGAATAATATCTTATTTACCTCATGAAGGGATGGTTTTATAAGAGAAAAATATTTTATTTACCTCAGAAAGGGATGTTTTTTCCCCGGCCGGGGCCTGCTCTCTGGGAAGAGCCGGTTCCCTCAGCCCGCAGCGCCCCCCGCCCGCCCCCGCGGCCCAGCCNGCGCTGCATGGCGGTGGCGCATGCGCACGGAAGGGGCGGGCGCTGAGGTGGCGGCGGCCATGTTGGGTCCGGGCGGCGGCCATGGCGGGTGAGGGCAGCCGTCCCCCCTTCGGTGCGTGGGACCCGCCGCCTCCCCCCCCCTCCCTGCAGGAGCAGCCCCCAGGGGCTGAATTCTGATTAATTCTGTTTATTTCCACACTGCAGCCCTCCCCCAGCTCAGCATTTCTAAGAGAGACGGACAAGGGGACAGCAGAGGTGAAGACTCGAGTTCCATTAACTCTTGATGAAGGGCTGTGGAGAGGGACCAGGGGAGAAACAGGGGGGCACAGCCGCCCCCAGGCACCCCCAGGCCCGGCCGGTGTCCCCTCACAGGTCTGTCCTGCTCTCAGGAGCCTTCGGTGTCGTCGCTGCCGGTGGTGTTCTCCCAGTCGGCCTCGTGGTGCCGGTCCTTGGGTACCCTGCGCATCGCCCTTTTCCTGAAACAAGAGCGTCTGTCACCTGTACNGGCCTGCTCTCTGGGAAGAGCCGGTTCCCTCAGCCCGCAGCGCCCCCCGCCCGCCCCCGCGGCCCAGCCCACCTTGCAGGTGTACACCAGGCGGTAGTGCGTGGCCCGCGGCTGTCCCGGGGCCGCGGTGCTGCAGGCGTGGCGGCGGAGCGGCGGCGGGGCGGGCGGGGGGCGNCCTCCCCCCCTCCCTGCAGGAGCAGCCCCCAGGGGCTGAATTCTGATTAATTCTGTTTATTTCCACACTGCAGCCCTCCCCCAGCTCAGCATTTCTAAGAGAGACGGACAAGGGGACAGCAGAGCTGAAAACTCGAGTTCCGTTAACTCTTGATGAAGGGCTGTTGAGAGGGACCAGGGGAGAAACAGGGGGGCACAGCCGCCCCCAGGCACCCCCAGGCCCGGCCGGTGTCCCCTCACAGGTCTGTCCTGCTCTCAGGAGCCTTCGGTGTCGTCGCTGCCGGTGGTGTTCTCCCAGTCGGCCTCGTGGTGCCGGTCCTTGGGTACCCTGCGCATCGCCCTTTTCCTGAAACAAGAGCGTCTGTCACCTGTACCGAACTTGTGTCCTCCAGGAACCAAGCCTGGGGACAGGGGATGGACAGAAGAGGAAATTCATACAACACGCTGTTAAGGCACGGGGGTATGTCTACATTAGTCCTGCTTACTAAAGTCCAGACCTTCGGTAACGCTCGAAGCAGTCCCTCATCCGCCTCCGCTCCTTTTCTGCCAGCTCCTCGTTGGCTAAACCACATTCCTTGAACTGGAAAAAAATCCAAATAAATATGAACAGGATTCCTCCGGAGATCGCATCGATAGTGGCAGCAGGTAGTGCAAACCCGCTCTGCAAAGGCCGATGTACTGCCTCGGTCTCTGCAGGGTAAAAGGCTGCAGACCACCCACATAAGCTTGGTCATTTCTCCTCCCTGACTTGTTTGTGCAATAAACAATTTTACATATAAATGAAGGAGAAAAAAACCTTCAGATGACCAAGAACAGCTGTTCACTACCAAAACTTTTATCCAGGAAAGTGGTCCACTGCGTACAGCTAGCTTCCTGCATCTCCTTGTGCCTGCAGAATGAAGTCCAGCATGTTCACTTCTGGGCTGTCCACCACTGTGTGTGTAGGAGGGTAACACATCTGTCTCACATAGTTTTACCATCTTTATTCTCTCCAATTTATAAATACGGGATTCTGTTTCCTGTACCAGCAGTAATAATGCAAACAATTCAATTGGAAAGCATCCATACCCAGAGATGAAGGCTGGAAGGTAATTAGAAAAAGTTTCCAGGCACAGATGGAGAAATAATCACCGTAAGTGTTCTGCTGTTCGGAGCTCACCCTTTTTGGAGGGTGAATTTTGCACAAAGTACTCAGATTTTGGAAAATCAGTAGCTGCTTACATGCTTCTCAAACCTGACAAATCCATCATTAACAAGAACATTAAAGAGTACAAACCCCAGTCGTAGTAAAGAGCAGCCCATAAAGATTCTCTTACACTGGGTGACTTTGGAGGCAGGCTGCTCTCTTGAGGGCTAAATTGCTGGCTTTGTCCTTCAGGGCAATCTTCTAAGAGAAGGAAAAATCACAGCTTTAGTCATAGTTGCCATTGGGAAATAACTTCTCCCTCCACAAGTTCGTCAAACAGCAACAGCTGTAACGTAACAGCTGCCCAGCACTACACAGAGTCAACAGCAGAACTGAAACCAAGCCTCCAAATGTCCAGGATTCAGTCCTGTGATCAGGGCACGAGTCACTTCTCATTTTACTCGAACTTTGAATCTTGCTTGGGATGACTGAGGTCCCCATCAGGCTCAGAAAGAGACAGCAGCTCTCTAGTTTCTGCTTGCGCAGGAGCAAAACGAACCTTTGCAAAGCAGCACCTCTGCTTAGCATCATTAAAAAAACCCCAACATGTTATGAGGTCACCACAATAAATCCTGTTAATCATTATTTTAACCATAATTTGTCCCCGTTTCCCAACAACTAAGCTGTGCATATCAACGCACTTAACGTCAGACCATATTTTAGTGAAACTCCTTATGGAGCCATTGGGTATCGTGATACATGTTTTTGAATGGAATGAGGTAAAATAATAAGAGGATTTTTGCATCAGTGTTGTTTAGCTTTTGTGAATAATTCTCAATTAACAAAAAAAAGATCATTTAGATCTTCCAGGAGATTAGAACAGAAGATTTTCTTCAACTGTGCTAGTTTCCTTCTTTTCTCAACATGTTTTGAAAGAGAAGCTCAAGTTCTTAGAGGAGCCTATTAATTCCTTTCCACACTGCTGAATCACTTCCACTGGGGATGCGACAGAAACAGAACCAGTGACAGCATTAACTACATGGTTCTGCTTTTGTGAAAACAGTCTGCAACGCAAAAGGGAAGAGGGGAGGGAAAAGTCCCTGGAGAGAGCCACATGGTCTAGCTGAAGTGGAAGGATGTTTGTTCTGTTCTCAGCTCTGCCACAAAGGCAGAGGAGTGGGGGGAAAAAATGCACCCAGGAGCTATTACTCAAAGGCACCAGGTGATTTTTCCTGGACAAACTCAGAAGACAGATTACCTCAAACAAAAAAAAAAAAAGACTTGAGGTCCTAGGATGGTTTAATGATACCACTTTTCCCAGGTCATTCATCTGTAGGAAAGACTCTTTCAGAGACCATGCAGTAAAAAGAGAGCCTATGGAGCTTTTTCTCTCAAAAAAGCTTTACAAGCATCCGCTGTTCACAGCATCTGGGGACACGTTCTTCTTTTTATAGGCGAGAAAGATGGTGATATGGCAGAATGTCGTGATTTATGGGTACCTGTTCCGAGTAATCCCCACTAAGAAGCATCTCTCACAAGCTGAGTGCCCAGTCAGACTACCTATTCTTCACTAAAAATAAACCCCAGGAATGTCTTTTCCCATCCCTTTGAAACACTGAACCATCTTCCTCCCAAGAATTCTACTCTACGTTTTCCCAAGAAAAACCTTACTTTTAGTCGGCTGTGTATCGTCATCCAGCTGACCGTGAAGAGTAAGCTATGGGACAGAAACAGAGAACATGAGAACTGCCCCCTACTCGGTCTCACACAGTAGCTGGGAACAGATGGAGGAATATAAGAAACGGGACAAGCGTAGAACCAACCTTTCCCTATGGATCTTGCTGTCAGCAAAAGAGGAGATTTTCTGAGCCAGAGGTTATTGCTCATGGATTTGTCCTCCATGAATATATCCAGTTCCTCTGGCCCCATTTTTACTTTTGGTCTACAATGTGACAATCACTCCACACTGAAGTTATGAACTAAGTGAAAACTCTTTACTACGGATGTCCCCAGGGTAGGGCTTATTTTTGCCTGTTCTCCCACAAGAGAGACAGTTAGAAGCAACTAAAAATAATTCAGTTCCCCTGATTTGCTTAGACTCAACAAATCTTGCTGACTAACACCATAACTGTGCCCTGCACTTGGAAATCTCAGGGCACATTGACATTCTGTCACTGGTTTGGTTTTGATATCATCGAAGGGAACTGAGCACAAGTGAGGAATTTGAAACCATCCCAGACTGAAATAAAAGGCACCCTTACTCACTTCCTGGGAATCTCTGGAGGATGTATCATCCAGGTCAGAAGTCTGAAATAAAACCAGTATAAATTAATCATTCCTCAAGCAAGGAAGTGGCAGTAAGGGAACATACAGGAGACTGAAAGCTCCAGAGAACAGAGAAGTGTGGACTTCCTCCCTGCTACCCTCCTGTCTGACCACTTGGAGAAAACACCCAAGATGTCACACTATGAAAAGCTCCTGTGTATCCAGCTTAGCTCCAGAAACTTCATCACCCTTACACCCTGCTACCAATTTCATCCAAATGCTCCAAACAACAACACAGGTGGCCTCAGCTTGCATCAGTCCATGCCTGGAACTAAGGTGAGGTAACAGGAGCCATCATGTCTTTCATTTTTCTAAACTCAGCATTTGCACAGAGATGGTTACCCCAGCAGCTGGCTACTGCTTGCTGCATCCAAACTGGTCAGGAGCAAAGGTCTCAGAACAGCCACGCTCTGGCCCTGCACTCGGCTTCCCAGCCCATCATACAGACAACAGCCCCGCGGGCATACCAGTGTGGGGAGCTCCAGCTGCAACCTCTTCAGCTTGGCTTCAGTAGCCAGTAACTGACTCTCCTTCTGGAAGAGCTGCAGTTGCATTTCGTCACATCGCTCCCCCAGCTCCCGGATCTGCTTGCGGTAAGCGTCCCTCTCCACCAGGTTCTTGGAGTATTGCATATAGAACTGTTCTCGGGTCAGGAGTGCCTGGCGAAGGAACAATGTGATGTGGCACGGCACGCAACAGTACCTTCAGGGTTACAGTACCTGCTCACTTCAAGCAGCGAAGCAGGGACTAACAGCAGCTCCCGTGTTTTATCACCTGGTCTCTTTCTGAAGCCACTTCCTCCATCTGCTGCAAGACGGCTTCAATCCGTTTTTTATACATCTGGGAGTCCTTCCTCAGAGACGTGCACTGTAGCTCAAGCATCTCTTTTTCCTGTGTGTACTGTCGAGACAAGGTCCAAAGCACCCTGCTTGTGGGGCGAGCCTGAGCTAGACCCTCACCCCTTCTGCTCTGTGCCACAGATCGCCATGGCCAGACCTCCCCACAGTGTCCCAGCTCAGCCACACTGTCCAGCTGGGGCAAGGCCAACCAGGAGGTTGTTCAACTGTCACGAGAAAAGATCCCACCACTCTCCAAGCTGAGGCATGGACTGTTAATTAACAGCAGCGTTAACAGGTAACAGTTAATGCCACAGACACAGAATGCTGAAATATTAGCGCGCCTTTTTCAAACTATAACACAGACACTTGAGTAGCAGCAGCTCTTCTGCTCCACAGGCAAGACATCGCAGGTGCTTCCTCTGCCTGTCGTACCCACTGACCCCCAGCAGGAATTTGTGATGCATCACGTACTTTGTCTTGGAGCACCTCGGCTCGCTGCAGCTCCTTGCGAAGGCTGTAAATGGTGTTCATCAGCTCTCGGCGTTCTTTTAGCATCTGGCTGCAGTCATTCTCCAGGGTCTCCTTGGAGAGGCTCTTCTCCAAATTCTGTTCCCTGGCAATCTGCTGGACAAAGAAAAAAGTCAGATACAGCAACCATGCAACTCTGTATTAACTGTTTCCCCACACAATCATCAGTGCAGCCCCATCGTTGCCCTGGCTGCTAGAAATAATCACTTCTCAGGAGTTCCTATCCAACCACCCCCACCAACCTGGAGAGTGTTCTCCAGCTCCTGATTCTTGGCCAAGAGCAACTCCTTCTCCTGCTGGATCTCCCACATCACCTCGTGGCTTGGACGCTGCTCTATGGCATGCTTCAGTTTCATGGTGTGCTTACGCTCCAGTTTGCAGTCATCCTCAGCCTTCATGAGGCTGTGCTTCAAGTGGTCAATCTACAGGAAGGTTCAGAGCTCATCAGGAACGAGGAGAACACTCTGGCCTGCAAAAGCAGTTCGCACTCCATTCCCCAGACAAACATGGGGCATGGTGACTGACCTCTAGGATCAGGTCCCGGTTCTTCATCAGGGCAGCGCTCTTCTCCTCGCTCTGTTTGGCGTAGCTCATTGCCAGGTTGTAGTTCTCATCCTTGCACTTCCTCAGCTCCTTGCTCAGGCTGTCCCTCTCCTCCTTCATCTTCTGCGCCCGCTCTTGGTGCTTGCGGAGGAGGCTGTCCCTCACCCACATCTCTCTGATGGTGTCCTCTTTGGTGTGCAGACACACGGTGAGCTCCTGGGCCTTCCGCCGTTCCTCTTGCACAGTGCTCTGCAGCTTCATGATCTCGTTCATCAGGAGCTGGCTCAGGCCGGACTCTCCAGCAGTGTCTGTTCGGTTTGCAGTCATCAACCACCGCTGTCCCATCTGCTCCCCGGACACACATACAGCACAGGATCCCACCCACTTATCACTGCAGCTCGGGATCATCGCATGCCACCCACAAGCATGGAAACCCTGAAGACACGCGTGATCAAATTATCCATGGTGCTTTTCCCCAGCCCCACACCTCTCTGCATCAGTGCCACAGGCAGAAGGAAGACTCAATCCTTCTGCTTCCTCCTCCACCCTCCCAGGTCCAGCCTGTGACCCCGGACAGCAGGGCCATTCTCACCAGAACCCTTCCAAAGCGCACAGGGAGCAAGCCAGGGAATGCTCCCGACTCTGCTCACCGAAGCCAGTGACTCTGCTCACCAAAGCTGGGGAGAAGGAAAAGCAGAGGTGAATTCCCCCTTAATCTGCAGAGCAACACCAAACAAAGAGCTGTTTATGAGAACACAAACTTTACCTATAATCATAGAGAAAACCCTGCTGGGCTCCTTTCCAGTTATTTTCTTGTACAGTTGTGGATAATAAAGCTCAAGACTCTCCATAAATGCCTCAAAGCCTTTGTGTCCCGTTCGCTGAAGAATGTCTAGAAGAACACCTGAAATAATAGCAACAGGATATTCTGTTCGTTTATCTTTTTACCTATTTCTAACAGAACAAAAAGTTTTTCCACTTTTCCCCACATTAAAGTCTGGGATGAAATCCCCCAGTTGTTGCACAAGAATAGTCTTGGGGGTCAAACCAAAGCAACTCCCTCCCATATGCTAATCTGGAGATCCAGAACACCAAAAGGCTGCACACCCAGTGCTCCTGTTGCTCTTACACAGCTCAGGAATCCACCTCCATCCCTCCTCTCCCCACAGTGCTGTGCTGGGGAAGGTGAGGGGATGGGGCTGCGTGGCAGTGCCTACAGCGACTGTGTCCGAACACAGGCCGGTGAAGGTTCCCTCAGGCCCCGTCCATCAGCACTCTGTTCCACTCCGCTCCCAAGACTCATCAGAGCACGGGAGAATCTACGGAGCCGAAGGCTGAGCTCCACCCACCTGCCTTCCGTTTGCGCATGACCAGGCTGGGGTCGTTAAGAACTTGCTCCTCATCGTCATGGCTGATCACTTTGCACTGGCGGAGATAGGGTGTTATACGGGAGGGATCGATCACAGAGATGAGCTTCACCCGGAAGTTCTCCAGGTTATTCCAACATGTCTCATCACTATCTTCTTCCAACATGCTGCTGAGTGAGAAGTGTTAGTGAGCAGTGTTGTCCTGTCTTGAAAAAACAGAAAACAAGCAGACCCTGAGCCTCCTGGAGTAGTGAGGGGTGGTGGGGAAACAAAGTATGTTATCAAAAAAAAAAAAAAAGAAAAAAAAAGCATCTTTTAGATAGAGGAACACATCTTCCCATGTGGTTTTTAACTCAGCATTTGCAAATCACCTGCCAAACACGGTGATACACTGCAGTCAGACCTGAAAGAACAGTGCAGCACCAGACGGGAGGTACCAGCAGCTGCAAGGCCAGCGCCAGTGCTGCTGACACTAGCGTGAAATGCTGAGAAAGTGGAAGTCAAAGCTTGATGATCTCCCTCCCACCAGCTGAACATCTCCCAGATCTCACTGCAAGAGGAGAGTGAAACTATTTTGCAATATGTCCACTGGTGACAGGCAAGGCACTGAGAGCCCCAAGAATGGAGGAAAATCCAGTTCTAGATTCCCAACAGTGTTCCCCAAGAAAATGCTGTCAAATCTCACTGACTTCACCATGGGTTCTCCGGATGCTCAGTTATGCTTAGAATTAAATTTTTAATCCCCATAAACAATAAAAAAAGATGGAACACAACACGGGCTAAGCTGATGGCAAACAGCAACTTTACAATTTGAAACTAAGCATCCTCTGAAGAAGGGAAAACATCTTTAAAGCTCTCCTAATGAGCTGTTACCTAACAGTTCATGCTCTTCCTTCTCCATCTCCCAGCATTTGAAACACCCCTGTATTCTGCCTGACTATGCAGTCACTACATTGTCACTTAAATTCAATAAGCTGGAGTGACATAGAACTAGTTATTACTTATCATGAAGAAAATACTCTGCGGTGCCCGACATCAAACCAGCCCCGGATTACAAGCAGAAGTGCGCTCCCCTGTTGATGAACACCACACCCTTACCTCAGAGCTGTAAAATCAAAAATTTATCCCTGTTAATATAAACCATTCTGCATTACATGGACCAACCTGAGCCTGTGCAGTCAAAAGCCTCCTTGTTTCCTCTCCTGGTCTAGCAACACTCATCTGTGTCCTGTCTCTGAGAAAACTTGTCTTAGGTGCAGCTTGCCTTTCTGTTCTGGTTAGAGCACAGATCATTCCAGGAGCAAAACTAGTTTCAGAAAAGAGAAAAGGGGAAACTACTCAGCTATACTCTGAGACAGGAAAGGGGAGGGGGGGAAAAATAAAAAAGAAAAAAAAGGGGAAGCCGGAATGGGTGATGGGGGAGGAGAAAAACACTAGTCACATTGCGAGTCAGCAGCGTGACATATGCAGTGATTTCACCCATTCTGGCTTTGTTTTCCAGTTTGCACCACTGAAGTAGCAGCTAGGGTCCAAAAAGTTTGTGTACTGGTCAGAAAGACTGAGAAGACTGAAGGTCACAGGCATAGGTCTGTCCACCTGATTTCAGGGGACAAAACAAGCCACAAAGTCAGAAGAAAGAGGCTCTTCAAATACCCTTCCAACTGTTACCATAACATCTCTATACAGGAAAGCAGGTGACAGCAAGAACTCTCTCATGGTTTAGAGTTCATCTGAAAAGGATTTCTGTAATGATGCCTCTAATTTTGGATGTCCTTAAGCTTCAAGCATAATTATGACAGCTGTGTATTTTGAGGGAAAGGGAGTCAAGTCTTGGCAAAGCAAGGAACATAACCCACGACTCCCTAATTACAGGCTGTGGCTCTAACAGTAATTAAAGGAGCAGCACAGCAAGCAGCATTGTGATGATGTTAAGCACCAACATCATACCTTTGACTGCCTCCCCACCTTCCCACAGTCCTAGAGCTGTAGCTGCAACAAGAACTCTCTAACAGTCTGTTTTAAAAAAGTCTCAAGAACATACACGCTCTGATACCATGGCAGCATGACACATTTTCTCATTAGCTTCCCACTCTACTCTTTGTTCTGCTTTTTAAGTTTCTGGAGAGTTTCTCCATGTTATCATTAGGAGTGGGACAGAGATACTCAGAGATTCTTTAAGCCTGTGCTTCTTGTTAGGCATTAAATTAGCTTTACACTTAAAAAAAAAATACAATACTGCTATTAGCTATGCCTTTGCTGAAGGTACTCAGAATGTCTAATTGACCAGCCTAGCCTCAGGAGTTTTTGTTCTGTAGCCATTTGAAAGCCATTTCAAAATTCTTCCTTTTGCTCTGTAATGTCTTGACACCCAATTACAGCAACACGGGCACCCACTGTCCCCCTGGCCCCAGCCCTGCCTCACGGGCTCTCACAGAGGAGCTGCACCCCGCGGCACCCTAAACTCACCCCTACGCTCTCGGGAAGCTTAGCCAGTGCAGTGGAATGAAGCTTTTTGCAGCACTTTCCCACTAGGTTTTATCAGCTTTGACTCAGCTAGCCTTGCGCCTCTCTGTAAGACAGAAATTGCTGGTTTATGAATGAAGAAACAAGTTTTTGTTAAATGATTTGCTGATGTCTGTATGGGGCAAGCTGTGGAAGAATAAAGGAAGAATCTAAGCCTAATTCAATCCTGCAGTTTTAGCCACATGCATATTCATTTTCCACATCCTCCCTGGCTTTCATGCATCCTCCAAACTTCTTTTTTCTCCTTAGCAATCACACTCATACACACATTATTAAAAGCACTGTTTACCAGGAAAAAAAAAAACACACAGAATACATCAGTAATTTTTAAATGAGAAAAATAAAACATCTGTATTTCAACAAATACTTAAGACTCATTTTGATACAAAATTAATCTGCTGCTTATGCAGCAGTATTCAGTCAGCTATCCAGCAAAACCACTGTCACAGCACTAAAAAAACCATCCCATGAACAACATATTCTGAAGATGGATAAACATTCACATAAATAGGGGCTAACACAAAAAGGAAATAAATAACCATGAGTGCCGGTTTCCCTGGATCTCTAGCAATCTTCCCCCTGGCATCTATGGCAGGCGCTAGTTTGAAAAAGAACAGAATTGGTCTATGCCTGAAAGGCTTCCCTCCGGCCATTTTGTTTCATTTTTTGTAACTTGACTAGAGATGCAGACTTTGTCAGGCGATGGGAAAACCAGTCCAGCCATTTTCCTCTCTTCCCCAGGTCCATCTAGTCAGTTTGTTGGAAGTGTTAAAAGTGAACAGTGCAAAAAGTATCTCCTACTGCCGTGCAGGAAGGCACACCTCATTCAAGCCACTCCTGTAACAAAGCACAAAAACCCCTATTAGTCACAGCATTTTTATAGGGAAGCTGCTGGCCTGGAGTTTCTAAAACCATTTTTCAAGAAAAAAAGCCCAGTCTCATCTGACAACTATGTGAACCAAACACCATTCATGTTCCATTTGGTCTATTTCACCCAAAGCCTCAATATATGCTAAGACATCACACAACTGTACCCCGTAGAAGCTGTCCTGTTATACCTATAGAGAAACTAAGCATTTAGCACTCACGCACATAAACCCTCTCTTCAGCAGTNATACAGGGAAATTAAGCATTTGCAAGCATTTAGCACTCACACACATAAACCCTCTCTTCAGCAGTACCTGCCCAGGCTTCCCTGTCCTACAAACTACGACCTCCTGTTATTAAACTAGTCTCAGCTGAGCTGGCAGAGTGCTACCAACTAGGTGAAATACCAGTAGGCAGTCACACGGATTAAAAGGCTGCCAAATGTTTCAGCTTCATGACTTCTGTGTATCATTTTATCATGCGGGCATCAGCCTCCCCTCAGGTATCAGCTTTAGTCTGTGATTAACGGGTGACTGCAGCACTCTGTCTCCTAGGGGAACAGAAGTCCCAATAACTTCAGTCCTCTCCTTGGGTCATGACTCATTATCTAAGCTGTACCGCAGACAAAGGGGTTTCAGGTTCTCTTCTCAAGCAAGAAATAAGAGATTCACTGAGTAGTTACTAACACATTTCCTTCTCACATCCTCCTCCTTTTCCTGCAGCGGGCACTTCTCCTGATTTGAGGAGCACTGGCACCAGCCACATCTGTGCAGGAGTCCAAGACAGACTGTGCAGCAATCTCTTCAGCTCCCATGCCCTGCAACGTAAGCAGAAGAGACTATCAACACTGTAAGCGCTGGCATAATTGCAAAAGAACCCCTTCAGCCATCTTTTTATTTAGACTCTGGCAACTCTGGTTTACCTGATGTAGTAAATCAGCATCTTTATCTCCAGGCTCATCACCAGCTGTCCCATCCAACCGTATACCTGTTAATTCATTCCCACAACTCTCTTCCTCAGACACTTCCTTCTCACTCTGCCACTCCTCTTCGTCACTCTCTTCATATTGCTTCCTGCTGGCTGACAGAGTTGTTGCCACTTTTGGAGGAGGCAGAGTTGCCAGTACAGCTGGGAGTGTAAAGGCTGCTAGGAATCTGGCTTTCAGCAGGAGGTAAGCAGGGTTATTGCCGAGTTTCTGCTCCACCAGTTCTCTGATAGCATCCAGATCGACCCCAGTGCCCCCACCCTGACTGTCATCAGAAGGCAGAAGACATGCTGCTTGCTCTTCCAGAGCTGCTTTCTGCAGAAGTAGCTTCGAGAGGGTTTTTATGTTGCACAGAAAAGGTGGCAAGTAAGGCAACCTGGTTTGCAGTGACGGTACGTGGACACCTTGTTTCCCAGTCAACCACTCCTTCACCAGCTCCTCATCTTCCAGGGAAATCAGGCTAAAGTCAAGTAGATTCTTTTCTGCCCTGGAAGCAGTTGGCTGGGATGAACTTTCAGCAGGCTCCGTGGTTGGTGGTTTGGAGGCAATAGGTCTATTTTTCAATGCTTGTGCAGCAAAGCAACTGGCATTCCCTGGGACACTGTTCTGAGGCACTGGATTTCCTGGCTGGAGCATAAGCCCTTCAGTGACGATGCCTGGATTGGAAGATGATCCGTTTGTTATAACGGAGTCGTTGCTCTTTCCCAAGCCTGTGAGACCTGACACACATTGGGAATCAGACCCCTGAGTGCCTGCAGGCAGCTGTGTTTGGGGCAGCGGCAGAGCACGGAGGGTTGGTGCATCAGCTGCAAGAGCTGTCTGAGCTGCGGAGGAGTCAGAAGCCTTGGAGATGCCATCTGAGCACGCAGGTGTTGCAGAAGAGACGCTGGATGTGGTGCATGCAGGACTCGCTGAGGTCTCAGGGGAGAGAAGTGCAGAATGGTTTGCTGTCTTTCCCTGGGGTGGCACTCCTGCTAACTGGGCACTCGGTGCTTTTGTCTCTGTGCTGCCAGGGTGAGATATGTTTGCTCCAGCGGGTACAGGAGGCACTCCTAAGCCAGTGACACTGCCATTGGAAGTCACAGTGACATTGCCATTGGAAGCCACAGTTGTCTGACACTGACTTCTCACAGCAGCAGCTGGCAGTCCTTGAGGAACACCCACCACCGTTTGTACAGTGGTGGGGAGCAAAGCCTGTGGCGTTACAACCCATGTGAAAGGCAGTATGCTGTTGGTAATCAAAGGTGAACCGGTCTGTGGAGCTACAAGAGCAGGCAATAGATTGACTGGCCTCTGTTGGGGTCCATTACTATTCAGCTCACAGGTAACTGGTGTGGAAAGAGACAGTTTGTTGGTGCCAGACTCAATGCCAACAGGCACCACTGTAATTTGATGTGGCACAAAAGCTTGGCTTTGCAACCCTACTGAAGCTGAGCTACCAGCTAGGATCTGACCGTTGCACCCTCCCTGATTTGTGGCTTTCTCTGCTGCAGCTGGATCAATGCCTGGAAAAACTCCTCCTCCAGGGCTACTTTCCAAAGCTTGCTTTTTTGGTTCCTTATTGGATTGTAGTTCTGTCCCTGGTGAGGGACCAGGGCTCTCCCTAGCTGGCACTGATGAGGAATGTTTTTCAAGTACAATAGTGGTAGAAGTTGAACCTGCAACAGAAGTAAATGCTGGCAGTGGAGCTGGTGCACACTGCACTTGGCTATTTGAACAACCAACTGCTGCAGGTTTGCTCCCTGCTTGTACAGAAGGAATGATTTGCTGTGGTGGGTGCTGGATTATCAGAGGCCCCGAAACCAGCACCTGTGGAGCAACAAATACTGTCCTCTGCATATCTTTCTTAGCATTGGATTCTCTTAGCCGCTTCTCCTTCAGTAATTCTGAGACAGTTTTGGGCTTCTGCCTTTGTGCTTGGGCTGGAGGAGCTGCCTGTACGGCAGGAGCACCGCTCCCAGAGACAGCAGCAGAAGCCTCCCTTGCTTTTAAGACCACAGGTCTCCTGACAGCATTCCTTGGTATGCCCCTTCGCGAGTTCCCCTGAGTACAAGGTTGTGATAAACTGCCTATAGAGGAGGGGAAATAGAATAAAAAAAAAATTAAAAGATGGAACAGTATTTTCAAAAGCCATTCCTTAGCTATTAAACATTAAGCACCCTGCACAGGAAGCCACATAATTCCTATTTGTGAGAGTTTCTACAACACTATAATTTCATCAAGCCCCGTCCTTATGCCCTTCAGATAACTCTGATGCAGCAAGCTTACCACTTGTAATTTTCCCCAGAAATCACAGGTGGGCTGGGAATGCACCTTAACACCACACACAAGGAATTGTACACCGGCACTTCGCACCAGCCAGGATAACAACAACAAACCGGCGTTTTGGTCAGCGCCAGCATGGTCACTACAGCTTACAGCCAGCACCTTGCTGGACAAAAGTATAACAGCGACAGTCTAAGGAACGGGTGGCCCCCAGCCCTTCAGTGGCTCTTCCAGTCCTTACCAAAGGGTAACATATTTAGCCAGTAACTGAAAATCCAAGAGCTAGCAAAAATGTACATGACAATGTAGTTTTGTTCCAAAAGTTCTCCTTTGGTTAAATTGGTCATTAATGTAATGGTGATGAATTAAGTGAAAGTTCTTGCTCATCATAAAGATAAATGTTCCGGTAGGTACCTGAAGAAGTCTCCATATTTTGGGAACCCTGCCAAAAAAATTATATTAAATTATACTTCTGAGATATCTAAAGATCATTAAAACAGCACAGATGTGAATCAAACCCACATCTGCCAACATCCTATACATTCCCTTACGCTTCTGAACCAAAACAAACCAGTAACACACGCACACAAACAGCACCACCAGCCACACACAATAAAAAAAAAATCTCTACTTTAGTCAAGACTTCAGTGGGAGAAGCTTAGAAACAGACCATGAGCAAATACCTGCTTCAGCCTTCTCTCACGAATAATCTTCATGCAGCCTTTGGTATCAATCTGAAAGAGCTGCAAGATGAGAATTTCATTAAAATTCAATTGAGAACAAAAATGTTCTGGTAGAACCAGTGACAATACAGGATGGATGGGAGAGGCTTCATATGCAAGATTCTGGGGATGTTTTTACACTTAGAGAAAAAATCCTGACAGTATTAGATTTTTGGATGCAGGATTTTTTTTAAGAAACATGATATGCAAGCCATGAGGTCAGATTAGTCCCATAATTAGATGATTAGTTTAAGGAAAAAAGATAAACCATTTACTTCAGCATCAAATACAGAAATCAAGGTTACCACTCTTTGAAAGCAAATACTACTACTGAGACAGCAAAACCTACCTGAATAAAGAGCGTGAATAGTGGAGTGCTAGAAAGACTGATCGACTTTATCTTCTCTTGAATAGAACCAGCTGGAAAAAAGTCCAACAACAAAATCAGCTGGGCATTCTTTTACAAGATGTCAGAAAGCAGGGACAAAAAGTAGAATACTCTCCCTGCTGGGTTCACCACTACCTTTTGTCTGATGAAAAGCCATCTTCCCAGTTTGCAAGGTGCAAGGCAGCAGTACGTTGCCCACCCAAGGTGTCACTGCCATTAGAAGCTTTCTGTCAAGGTTCATTCTTCTCAAACGCTCTCTCTCTTGACGATAAGCTTTCTCTGTGATGTTCTGAAGATTCTGGCCAACAGATGTACTAACTCCAGATGTTTTTGTTAAAATGGTGGCAGAAGGTTTTAGTATCTTTGATTGCTGTGCATGAACAAATACATAATTAAGAGTTACAATTAGAAAGGCTCTACCATCATTAGTCTCAGGACAGGGCTGTTATGGAAAAGTTACGAGCTTTTCCTCTTGGGATTACAATGCAAGAAGATTCGTAATGCTATCAAAAAACACTTCTCACTAAGGCAGTGCTCACATCTCAAGAGCAGAAAAGACAGAAGAGGCACTTACAAGTTTCCTCTGAAAGCACGTGTTATTTCTTAATATTCTTCTCACATTCTCCAGGGTAACCTGTAGCACTTGCTTTCCACACCTGGAAGCCTTAAAACAAAAACATACAAGAAAAGATAAAAGGGAAAGTACTTCACAGAAAATTACTTGCACTGACTATACGCAGAAGGTACAAAAGTTTTCACCATTCCTGCTGCTGAATGTATCTTACTGAACAAAATCAGCCCTGAAGCTCAGACATTTACCTGATCTTCTAGTCCTTGTGATGACAACAAACTTGTCATCAGAGCAATTGGCCCCCCAGTCTAGGGTACAGGTGCAATTCTTAGCACAAAAGTCAGAACAATTTTGCTTACATTAACTTAATTAAATAGCAATTTAGACACTTAATATTTTGCTAGGGAGTATCTTTCTGCAAAAATGTTATAGGAGGGCTTTCAGTACATGTTCTGGGGTGAAAACCCAGCTCAGAACCAGACACAGATGTGTAAGTAACTTAATTCTTCCAGACTCTAAGCCAATGTTCCCTAGTCACCTGGTAGAGACACACATCGCAATTCACTAGACAATTCTGCTTTATGAAGATATAAAAGAAGTTTTGTTCCTGCGACACTATGGGTAGGAAAGAACACAGCTATTTTCTCAGTAATGCACAGGGAGGCAGTGCTAGAGATTTCTGTTTAATCCCACAGCTCTTTCCAACAGCACCGCCCAATGGCACAGTCAGAAAGCACCCAACAGAGGCACAAAAAAGATCTTGCCATTTAACTCATCACATACTCTCACTTCTGGGTTGTTTCTGATCTAAGCTCCAATCCCATCAAGAACAGACTGAGAACCCCCTGGATTCACCTGCTTCATTACTTCTGCTGGATTCGTTACAACGATGTCCGTTGAATGTGCACGTGAGATGCCCCTCAGGAGGGTGTTCACCTGGGATGGTTTATCAGCAGTTCTGTGCTTGTCTCCATCACACATTGCACTTAGAACTTCACTGCTACTGGTCTTTGCGTCAGCACTTGCAGGCGAGAAAAGGGACAGAGTTTGGTATCTTCCTTTGTTTGGCTCCTGTGTATCTGTCCGTGTCGGTATCCACAAGTCAATGCTGGGGAACGCACACGTCTCCTTGCTTGTTGTCTCCTCCTCGCTTGTCGTCTCCTCCTCTGAACTGTCCGCTAGGTCCAGTTCTATGTCTTCACTGCTACTCTCTGAAGAGCTGGAACTCTCTTCCACGTGTCGGCGTTTTGTTGGCCTAGATCTTTTCTTCTCAGTCAAAACAAAACCACAGACAAGTTTTAGCCAGTATTCACCCTTGACTTGCACATCTCTCAAATTAATTAAGTTTCAAGGGGCAGTATCCGATCAGTAAAGTGTGGCTTTCAAATGGACAGTTCTAACTTTACTTCTGCTAAGATTAACCAAATCCAGTACGATTGACAATTGCCTTTGGACACAGAATTTTATTGGTTTAGATTTTTCTATGCAAAGAAAAAGCTACAGATAGAGACCAGTTTGTGTTAAGAACTGATGCATGTGGAAGCACAAGCTCAGTACAGTTGCCCCACCTCGATACATTCGGGTTTCCATGAACCCTTCCCTAGGGCAGGTGGAAACAAGACTATCTGGTCTTAAGCAGACAGAATTTCTGGAGTTCCTGGTAGCAAACCTTACAATTCATGATGTACACACATGAAAACCTAGGTATAGCCCATCCTTACAGGAGCTTCAAGGCAAGAAGGAAATTCTGGATAATATACAAACATATAGCCAATTAACTTCAGACCTTCAGAACAAAGGCTGCTTTAATACATCAAAAAATTAGACTATGAACATCCATGACAAAATCTTTATCATGTGAAATCAATGTCAATTTTTGTATTGATTTCACAGGATTTCACTTTTAGTTTAGGGAATCTTAATTAAAGAGATGGTACTGCAACGTAGCAGGGTTTTGTACAATACCTTAGACCCAATCATGAGTTTCCACTTGCTTAGACATTGGGAGCCAGTCCGATGTGGCAATTCAGAAGCGATTTTACTCCAGTGACCTAGAAAGGATGCAGCGTAGAGCACAGCTATTAAAGCAACACACTGAGCAACAGGCCTCTTCAGCTCAGAACATTATACACCTATCATCCATTTCCTTTTCTAAAAGACAGAGTTACTATTTGAATCCCAAAACCTGAATACTCATTTGTGTTCTTTGATCAGACTGCACTACTATACACTCAGCTGAAGTTAGAAACTAGAACTAATGAGCCAACAACAAAACCCCGAGCAGAACTACAGGCTCTGTTGCAGTAGTAGGAAAGCACCGAGAACAAAGGGTAAACTGAATGTACCCCTTTAAACTGAGAGAGCTCTGACACCTCGCTAACACAGCTGGACAACTCTTCACTACACAATTCCTCAATAACTGGGATCTCCAGGAACAGACTACACAATATAAGCAAAGTTGCAATCATCAGTAGGAAGCCTGATGTATCAGTTTGTAGCAGAGCTTGCTAGTATCAGCTGCAGGGCTTAAAACAGAAGAGGAGAAAACTTGAATGATAAATTCCTTAATAATACTTACTTCTCTAAGCTTCTGAAGACTAAGTCACAAAACCACTTACCCAGGCCATGCTTTTGAACCAGTTCAATTAGCTGCTCCTCTTCCTCTAAACTCCACTTGCCTTTCTTTACATCACGGTGCAATGCTTTTAAGTACCTTCAAAATGAAAACACTAACGTGAGGAGCATTCAACCCTGTTTGCACAATTCTGATCCTCAGCACATGCTCTGAGGCTAAACAAAACAGTCCTTAAGGTGACACTGGTGTAAAGAAATCAAACATATTTATAAAATCAGCAGCATCCTGGCTCTGTGTAATAAGCTTGAAAGCACAGTTTCTACATTTAGTGTACTTACCGATCTCTGCACTGAGCATCACTCCTCCCTGGCACTTCTGTCCGAATTTTATACCAGTCACACTCTCCATACTTCTTCACTGCAGCCAACAGCATCTATGTTAACCAGACAAAGCAAGAGTTGAAATTCTCATCAGTAATAATCCTAATAGGCCTGGGACAGAATCAGTTGTATTTGTTTCCACTGTTGTAAATCTCTGAACAGAAGTGTTTGGGAGTTTCAGAGAACAGAGCTTACAGCATCTTCCTCTGGTGTCCAGGGTCCTTTCCTCAAACTGGGGTCCACGCTCTTTGTCCATCGGTAAATCAGCTGAGCAGAATCTCTTCCTTCCATGTAATAAGCAACTAGAAATGCAAAGGTATATTTTAAAGTCTGTTGCAATGTTTTTTTCCTTTACTTACATTGTAACTGCAATACTTTCAAACAGTGGATCGCGGTAAGAAGCATTGAAATCTCAGCTTAAACACTTAAACAATGGTACACAACAAGAATTGAAAGAGGATGGCGTGCACAGAATGTTACATTTATAATGGCATTATCCATACACGACACATGGTGACCCAACAAACCATCTTGCAACAACAGAGACCAGGAAAGGCTTCAGCTCCAATACATATCTGACAGGCTCAACACACCAACAGTTACACCCACAGGCTTGCATTTAGGACCCCAAATACTTGGTTATTATCCTCAAACCGCCTCCCACACTTCTGAGGAACAGAGACAGCAGTACTGATACCCTAGAAAAAGGCTCTGGTCACAGCACTGAAAACTGCCAAAACAGTTGGCCATGAATGAATACCGTCTTTCTAGGGAAGAACCCTGGTGGCTTTGCTACAAGAAACAAAACTCAAAGGTTCCAAGAGATATTAAGTTCTCTCCGATAGAATGAAACTTCCCGGTAGGTAGAGGAAAGGCATGTATTACTGCTCCCACCAAGGAAAAAGAGAGGCACAACTCAACCATTCTCTTTCATTCAGCTCACCAACAAGGGGTTTTTAGAAACAGGGACATTTATAGTTTCAGATGAGCCACAGCACTGTTGTGCCCTCTCTAGGTCACAGGCTGGAAAGGTAAGGTGAAAACATACTGACTATCCTGGAAATGAAAACATTCACAGGAAATAAAACGTCATTAATTCCTTGAATCAGAGGAGGCTTACAGACCTAGCCTGGGAGAACGAAGAAACCCAGCCATTACAGGTGAATGGAAGACATTTTCACTTGTAGGTCACTTACTTTTCTTGTATGGGATATGACTTCCTACTCTCATCTCTTGAACGAGCTCTAAAAGCATCTGATCTTCACCTTTGGTCCATTCTTTCCTTTTCAAATCTTTGTTATAGACTTGATACTTCTGCAAGCACTGGAAAGGTGTCCTGTTTGTCTTAATACAATGAGAACAGAGCTACTCAGATAACTGGGTATTTATGAGAATAAAAAGCAAGAGGGCAAGGCTAAAGTACTAAACTTTTTTGGTACTGTTCTTGAACACTTCTCAGAAAAGCATTAATTAACAATAAACTAACATTAATGTCATTTCTGAAAACTGACATGAGGCACAGTTAAGTCAGAATTAAGTGAATTTTCACCTCTTGTTTCTGAGCTCAGAAGACCTTACCCCCAACTCCTGGGCTATAGTCTGCCAGTCCAGATAGTTGTGTTCAGCAGCTATCTTCTTTAGCCTCTCTATTTCCTCCTCAGTCCATTCCTTTTTGTTGATGTTTGGATGCTCCCAATTTTGCCAAAACTTCCTCAGTTCTTCTGAACTGCGTTGTCCATCAAACTAAAGGAAACATCAAACATCTGTTTTGTCTTGTAGCTGGGAATGAAGCCCTTGACAGACCGGAACACTGATACAAGGAATATATTCTGCATTGCAGGTATGTCTTATTACTAAGTTTTCCAGAATTAAATAATCAAATTTAACCAATAACATCAAATTTTCAATACTTCCGTGCTTGCCAAGTTGAGATCACATACCAGCCAACTTCAAGAAATGCATGATGGGAACAGTGGATGCAAACTAGACCAGGTCAGGTAGTTCTCAGGAGAAGGGACACAGATATCAGAAGTAATAAAACATCCAACTTACGTGAATGTTTGAAATTTTCTCCCAGTCGTGCTCATCGAATCTGTTTCCCAATAAGTCACTTTCTGGGAGCTGGCTGATACAGAAGGTACAAAAAAAAATAACTATGTTAAATGGCTAATTAAGCAATCAAGAACCATTTAAAGGAGCACCTCTGTATTGGGTATAGATACTACATTTGTGTATCAAGATCCAAACCACAATTCTTAATAAAGAACTATGGAGATGAGAGCTCTGCAAAGCTCCAATAGCACTTAATTTCTTCCAAGCCAATACAAATAAAGATTTCTCCAAATGTCACAGCTAGAAGTGCTCGAGGAAGGAGGGAAGTTTAAGAGGCAAACTCCAAGAACAGACTTGCATTTTCACCAAGAACATAAGAAGGCTCCTCACTTAATTGCCTCTATTTCTCGCTCCAGTTCTTTGATCTGCTTTTCCAAGAGCTGTTTCTCCATTTCAGTCTTGACTTTCTCCAGTTTCTGATTCCAGTAACTCATCCTGTTCAAAGACATTTTTATCATTACTTAATATGACTTATAGATATATTATATATTATTCTCATCAGGATAAAGAAGATTTTTGCACAGTACTTACTTCAGTAATTTTGGCTGAAGCAGGCGCTGCAAGCGGTCACTTACTACTGATTTGTGCAATAGTGTCTTCTCTCTGCTTTTCCCTAGGCAAAACAAGGTGATCAGTGCAAAACAAGAGAGAGAGAGAGAGATCCACTGCCTTCAATACCACTGTTAACATATCCCCAGATCTTCAATAACAGTTTGTCTTCATCAGCTACACTATTTTGTTGGGCAAAGTGGCTACCAGAGGTTACATAAAGTGATTCTATTCTTCACCAAAATTACTAATGTCATGTCCAACTTCGGCAAGTCTCAGCCTCTTGCTCAGTTTTAGTTCTGAAGAGATCTCAATAAAGGTCATCACTCAAGAGTTTGCAACTATTTAGAGTTTTAAGTGTCCCTTGAACTCCTCTCATCTGAGCACTACCCTTGCACAATCTCATCTGGTTTTGGAGTGCTCATGAGAGTTGTGCTGTGCCTCAAAACAAGTGCAAATGAAAGAAGCGAGAATCACCCAATGAAACAATTTACAGAGCATCCCATTCACTTTTAACTACTTTTTTTGTGGAGTTAAGTGTGAAACATCAGATGTGTTGATGTTTAACTGCAAATGTAGAGGGGAACTAACAATATGAATTTATAAATTTGTTACAGCTCTTCTAGAACCCTGAACAGCACACAGAGCTACTTACATTTTGTTGAAAGCAGCTGTTCAAAGGATTTTATGCCCTGAGCTGCCTTTTCCTTGGCATCTTCATTGGAAGGGGGGCCCTAACAAAGATTAGAAGGGTCAGACACACTGGAAGAGTCAGATACACAGAAAAATTGCTTTTTCTTCTTAGAACTCTAGCATGAAGTGCTACAAAAGAGACGGGTAACTCAGAACTCACTTTCAGACGTCACAGCCAGACGTGGGTTAAACAAACGAGTCCAAAAGGAAGTAAGCAACAAGTGAGACAAAAAGGTTTCAAACTGAAGAGTGACATTGACAGTTACACAGCTGAAACGTAACACAGTTTCAACACAATTACAATTTAAATCGATCACTGAAAGACATATCAGTATGTAACCTAGTTACATTTACTTACAATTCCTGTTGTTTTATCCTTAAAGTATGGCTTCATAAAATGACCCAAAAATATATTTGCCGGTAGATTTCTACCATCTCCTGCCTTTGCCACTTTTGGACCACCAAGCTCACACATGATTTCCTTCTGCAATACAAGAATTAATTAAAGGGTATCAGTGTCTCCTTCAAATTCCTAATTTCAGAGAGCAGAGGCTGAGCCATCACAAACATCCCAGGCAGGGTTCAAATTTGCAGCACCGGACTGTAACTCAGTGTATATGTTCCAGACAGGATCTGGAACTTCCCTAGCACTACACTGTGGATTATTAAAAACAGAACAAAATACTAATTTGCTACAACAAGCTAAAATAGAATGTATATAAAGTGCTACCTAGTAGCAGCATTTTTGGTGATAAGAAAGAATAGGAACATCAATTGAAGAAACCATTTGAAAGGCCAACAGCCAAGTGACACTGGGTTGAACTGCCATGAAGAAAATGAACCCATTTCCTGGCCAAGCAAGCTGAGCACCGCACCAGCATATGAATAAGGGACTGTCACTGCTGCACCTGACCCCACTGGTACCTGCCGTGGATTAGGATGGCAAATGGCAACCCACAAAAGCACAGCAATGACCATTTTACTCCTGTTTCACTCACCTGCTGTTCTTTGTTTTGTGCAATGAGAAGCTCAACTTCCTCGATCTTTTCCTGGATAACTTCCTGGTACACATGGTTCATCTGCAGACAGGTTTCTGGATCCTGTGGCAGACTACCTTCAATATCATCATCGCTACTGTCCTCTTTTTCCATTTCCTTGAACGAAATAAGGCATGGTGGGCAAGGGTGGGGAGGGGAAAAAAAATTAAAAAAAAAAAAAAAGAGAGAAAAATGCTTGCTTTAAAAGCAGGTATGAAACATAATTATTTCTGTAACTCAATACTTCTGTTAACTTACAAAACTGATTTTCAATTTCCAGTGACAGAGCTCAGCAAGCACTGGAGCAGGGAGGCCTCTGATCCCTCTCATTTGTTTTCACATTAAGAAGTCTCTCTATTACACATGAATAACACAGTCCTGGGCAGGAACAATTAAACCTCCAGGTCTATTATTAATTCTTCCTGAGCTACAGAGCCAAGCTAGCTGCCTAGATTTCCCCAGGACAGAGTGAAAATTCCCTTCCTCCTGCTCCCTTCAACAGACAGATAGAAATACATGCTTAAAGAGAAAGTAGTTACCATTTCAGCATGAGAATCTGACTCATCATCTTCACCATCATCTGTTACAACAAAAAAACACAAAAATACTGACTGCAATGGGATTAAAAAAAAGCAACTTTCAAAACCAAAGACTTTTCAATTAAAGCATACAGAATAAAGCACCACATAGCACCTCAGTCACAACCACTAGAGCTTGCAGGTACTGCCAATATCGTCAAGTAAAAATTATGTTTAGTCATACTGCATGTGCACACTTTTTTGTTCTAGAGTAGGAGAAGAGAGCAGCTTCTGGTAACTACAGCAACAATCAAGCTGCATCCTAGTCCTACACATCATGGTAAAGGCTCCAGTACACAGCCAAGTGAACGTTCCAGCCCAATAAAACCCACACATTCTGTTAGCACCTACCAGCCCTTCCACACCCTGCCGTAATATTCAGTTTTGTATTCAGTGTGGCTGCAGGCTTCTGACATCTGTTATTCAGACGTGAATGATCACAACACTGCTGGATGAAGCCTGCCTGCCAGCCACCAGAGGTACAGATACCCAAACTATCACTATCCCTCTTTGCTTTGAAAAAATGAATTTTAGGAAGCACACGCAGGTCGTGAAATAAAGTGTCTCACACAGGAGAGTTTGTGTTGTGCCTTCAGACAGCGTGGAGAGGCTGGGATTTAAGTACTGACGATATCTGGTGGGCTGCTGGGTGTCATGAGTCTGCTCGTTACCACCTGCCCTGACTGAAAACCCCCTCAGGAGGCGCGGTGGCTCTCCAAACCCTCCCCGTTAGCTCGCCAGGGGTTTCATGGTGAATACACGCAGAACACGGCCGCAAGAGCCTTCTCTGCAGGGACGCTTGCTGAGGAAAGCCTCGAGGAGCCGCCTCGCCTACAAAACCCCCAAAATTCACTCCCAGCACCGTCTGTGCGCAGAACCGGCGGGGTTAATCCCAAACCGACCCGTGCCAGGCCAGACGCGGATCTGAAGAGCCGGAGCAGCAGCAGCGGGGAGGCGGGAGAGGGGCGAGCCCGCGCCCCCGTACCTGTGCCGGAGCTGAGGCTGCAGTCGGACATGGCCACATCGATGCCGGCCCCGCCGGGCTCCAGGCTCCGCTCCAGCTCTTCGATCTCCCGCCGGATTTTCTCCCGCTCCGCGTTCAGGTCGAGGGCCGCGGGGGACCCATCGCTGTGGGGGCGGCGGGCCCCGGGCGGGCCCGGCCAGCGGGACATGGCGACAGCGCCGCACTCCCGGGCCTGGGCCGCACCGCCTCGCCGTGAGCCCCGCCCCTCGCCCTCTGCCCAATCACCGCCGGGCACCGCGGTCAGCTGACCCCCTCCGAACGTGACACTGTCCAGCCAATCGCGCATCCCGCCGAAGCCGGGGCTGGGCTGGTGGGCGTGGCCAGAGGGCGCACCCGGGTCCCCGGTTCCCGCCCCCGGTGCCGCCACCTCCGCGGCCGTTAGTCGCTGCGGGGCCTTTAATAGCGCCACGAAACCCGTTACACGCGGCCGGGACGAGGGTTACAAACCGCCTCCGGAGGCCAAGCCCCGCCGCAGCTCGGGGGGCTCGCCGCGCAGCACGACCCCCCTCCCCAAACCCTCATCCCTCGGCAGAAGGATCACCCCGGTGGGGGGAGAACGGCCACAGCCCAGCCAAGACTTGGGGGGTCCCGGCCAAAACCCGGGGTGTTGTGGGGTCCCAGCCAAGCAGGAAAAGGGACGTACTCTTGTCCACTCGGGTTCTAGCGATCCGGTGGGTCGAGACGGAAAAGCTGTTCTGCAGGAGCAATGGGGCTGGGCGTCAGAAATCGACTCGCAGTAACGGTTTTCGTGTGAAAGCGAAGTTCTCCGCTGGAGTCTGTTCTGTACTTTTACTGTCCATCTTCTGACATTTCAGAAATTCTGTCTATTGATTTAAGGATATCAGCGACGAGCTGCAGGGATTCTGCTCCGGAGACCAGCTGCCTGGAACGCGGGGGAGAGACAGCGTTAGAGGATAGAGCAGCCAGGCAGCGTTTCGGTGGTGGGTGTCCGTGTCATTGGATTTTTCAAGAAGCAGTTCATCTAGACTGTGAAATATGAGTCTTAGAGAGTATAAGACACTTTGAAAGTCTAAATATAATGGGTTTACATTAAGTAAAAAAATAAGACACATTCTAGTTATTTTTATTACCTAAACTTGGAGGAAAATGCCCAGCAGGTAAGTAAGAACAGGGGCTAGCTGATCAGAACACAAGAGCCTGAGTCTCAATCCTAAAAAAACCACTGGGGACATTTTGTTGTGACCTCAGTGTTCTGACAAGCATCTGGGACAGCGTTAGGAGAGTCATCTTTGAACAACTCACTTGATGGAAGAGCGGGAGTTTGTTATAACCGTGAGAAGGTTCTGTAAGGCAATGTCTGCGTTTCGTTTCACCACGGCCAGACTCGCCGACTGGCCCGACCTCAGGGCTTCATTCTCCGTCTTGTAATTCTTCAGCTGCACCTAGGGAGGAAATGAACAGAAGTTTTATATGAAGTAACCACAAACCCCCAGTAGATACTTCATAACTAAAGCAACTGATGAATCCATTCATACAGCAATTTATTAGGTACAACAACTAACGAAGTGATCCCATAACGAGACCATCTAGAGAGAACGTCTTCCCAGCTCTGGCAAACAGCCTCCGACAGAAAACTACAACTCAGAAGCCTTTATTAAAACGGAAAACGTTTGCAGCATTTTCCTGACAGTGTGCCACCCTGCAGCCCTCACCACTGCTTGCTTCACAGAGCCGAGCCACTGCTAGAGTGTAGGATCCACTGATAGAGTGTATTCTGCCTCTGATGGCAGGGACAGAAGCTGCTGCCTGACACCAACGCTGTCACCCAACCCTGCTGAGCTCTCTGTAACATCTCTCGAGCTTCTCTCCCTTCTCTATCGAGCACCTTCCTACAGCTGAACACCCATCTGCCCTGTTGCATTACAGCATTCATAGGTCCCAGACACTGAACAGCGTTGGAGCATCACATGAAACTTCAGCAAAATTGCCAGTGAAGTACCACGCATCTCAGAGGCGAAGTTAATGGTCTGTGTAGAGCTGAAATGTTCTGGTCTAGAACATCTCCTATATTCACTGGGAAAAGGGAGCCACAGCTAATTTTTTTTCCATATTATTTTTATAGGCTTATGATTCAATTTCAAGATATATGCCCTCAGCTCCAGTACATTCAGCAAGGTCTTAAAAATGCTGCTTCATACCTGAAGTAATGCGTTTTCCTGTTTCAGTTTTGTAGCATTGTTTTCTGCTTTAACAGCCCGTTTCTGAAAGAGAATAAAGATTATTTATACTATAGCAGTGCTCTGCATATAGCAGGCAGTTTGAGCTGCACAGGAATGCGTGATTCCACTTACAGTCATCAGCTGGAGATTTTGTTCCACATGCTGCACCATTGCTTCCAAATCCTGCGCTTCTTTTTCTTCTTTAATTTTGTTTTCCTCAAGCTTTTTTTCAAGTTTCCTCATCCTTGAAAAAACAGGAGACAGCGTTCAGTAAGTACTTGTAACATTAAATATCTTAGGAAGAAAATTCTACGGAAGGATCAAGAAACTAATTCTTTCAGTGTCCCCACAGGAGTACACTTCTAGGCTGTGGGCTCAGGGGATTTCTTTGTTCAGCATCCATTAGTGTTAACGGGAACTATGCAGCTGAATGCAGGAAGGCTGTACAGATAACACGGCTGTTCCCAGACCCCCACGATAGAAGTACTGGCTGCCTCCCTGGGAGGAGAAACACAGGGCAGAGGACTCAGACAGGAACTTAAGAAATTGCCACCCTACATCGGTCACAGGCTTGTTGAACCTCAGGAAATTCAAGTCTCCCAATATCAAGTTGCTCACCAGCAAAAATGCTTTTCTTACTTCAAAGGAGAGAGACTAAGATTCATTATTTTGTTAATCTGAAGCTGTATGCAATGCATCCTGTCAAGCCCCTCCTTTTCACTAACCACCTAACTGCACGAAGCATAAGCCACACAAACACATGCATCAGATGTCAGCTTGCTACTTACTTTCCAAGCCTTTTTCAATAAGAAAAATGGGTTTGTTAAAGCTTTTTAATAAATAGCATAGATTTCAACTACATTTTTCTTCTTTAAAGATGTTGACTGTTTCCAGTGAGCACCTCTTCTAAGACAACTCCTTGCTTATGTGGTTACTTTCCCCCATACTGTGGCTTACGCACTTGTCTGCTTGAGTTTCTGAGAAAATCTGAAGCTTATTGATCTTGCTTCTCAAACTGGCATTCTCTTCTTTTAGCTAAAAAAATAAAAGAATCTCATTAGAAATAAAGGTGTGGTTTCACAACACTACTAGCACTCCAAGACCAGTACCAGAAGAAATATTCAGCTTTAACTCTAGCCCTGGAAAGCATTGCATTATTACTCGACGTTCACTTTCACACCTAGTTTTCCCCTCCCAAAACCATTTAACTTCACCAACACTGTGGGGCACAGAAATGTGGCACCAAAACCAGCACAGGTTGACTAACCAAGTGCTGTTAATTCTAAATTAATATGACCTTAAGGGACAAGAGCATGAGGAAGTCGCCCAGGTCATGCCAAAAGCAGGACAGACAACATATTGAACCTGACTCATGCTGTAGAGCAGTTTTTTAGACCAATTTCTCTTCCTTAAGCTGTTCTAACAAGCTGCTGCGTCCTGACAGCACACACCGGAGCCTGACACCACGTTTCTGTCACAACCCGACACACGAACCCGCAGGTGGCGTTTGTGTCCACCCTGGGAAAGGTGCCGGGAGGACAGCCCAGGTGCTCACCTCCTCGTAGCTGGGCTGCCGAAGGGAGGGAAAGCCCGCTCCCGGGTCCTCGCCGCCTGCCAGCCCCCCGCCCGTGCAGAAGGAGCCGGCGGAGGGCGAAGAGGGGCCCGCGGCGGCGAGATGGGCCTGCTCCACGGCCAGGGGCTGGTAGCTCCCGCTCCATTCCTCCTCCTCGTCATCCTCCGTCCCTCCGGGAGACAGCGGATCCGGGAATAAGAAGGGGCCGAGGCTGGGGCCGAGGCTGGGGCCGAGCCGCGCCGCCTGCGGAGGGGAGAGCAGGGTTGAGCGGGGCGCCGGCCGGACACCTCAGCGCGGCGGGGCCGGGCCGCGCCTCCGCCCAGGCCCTACCTGGCAGGCGCCACCCTTCTCCTCGCCGTTCCGGGCCTTGCTGCGGACGAACTCGCGGAAGGAGAAGGGGTTGGGCTCGGCCGGGTCCGCCGCCGGCAGCCCCCCCGCCGCCATGGCCCCTCCTCAGCCCGACCGGGCAGCCACCGACCGCGGGGCGGAGCCTCGCTTCAGAGCGGGCCCCGCCTTCCCTTAGAACGGACCAATTAGCGAGCCGCCAACACACCCTCACCCAATCGCGGCCTCACCCTAGTTCCGCCTTTCCGGGGAGATTCATCCTCGCCCACCCAATGCGCCGTGTCACCGCAGCTGCGCAGTGCCGCCCGCCCCGCCCACACGTGACCCGGCGCTGGGCGGCAGCGAGGCTCCCGGGTGACGGCAAGATGGCGGCCGCCATGGCGTGGCTGCGGCGGGGCGCCTGGGGCCCGGCCCGGCGGTGAGCGCTCCCGCGGGGGGACTGAGGCGGGAGGGGGGGGATGCAGCGCCCGGCCTCCCCTAACGGCGGGTCCCGCTGTCCCGCAGGTGCGGGCTGGCGGCCGGGCGGAGCTACAGCGGCGGCGGCGGCGGGTACCCCAGCGTGTCGCTGAGCTGCCCGCTGCCCGGTGTGCCCAAGGCCGTGTTCGCGGCCACCGAGGGCCGGGAGCGCTTCGAGACGCGGGTGACGGTGCTGGAGAACGGGCTGCGCGTCGCCTCGCAGAAAAAGTTCGGGCAGTTCTGCACCGTGGGCCGTGAGTCCCCGGCACCGGGGAGGGGTGGGGGGAACACACCGGGAAGGGGTGGG
>VZTO01026990.1:35154-96003 GCA_013400615.1 Syrrhaptes paradoxus
GGACACCGGGGAGGGGTGGGGGGACACCGGCCCAGCCTGCAGCCCTGGACAGGGACGGGACGGTGACACTTCACCTCCCTCCAGGAGCCTGGCGGGTGTGGGAGGACCCGGGGGATGACAGTCTCGGGGGTGTTTCTCTTCTGAACACTAGTTCTTGTGAATTCGGGATCAAGACACGAAGCGAAATACCTCAGCGGCATCTCCCACTTCTTGGAAAAGCTGGCCTTCTCCGTGAGTACCTGCTGCCGTCGCGGCGTGCCGGAGCCTGTGGGGACCGCCGACAGGCTGCACAGCGTGGGCGAGGGGCTGCTCCGCACCGCGGTGCCGGGGTTTGGTCTGTGTAATGATGGAGATGTTCCTCGTTAGGGCTGTAATTATATTTGGAAAGCTGTTGTGCTTTCACCTCCAAGAGCAATGGATCTTTAGCAAACCCATTGACTGAAAGAATGAAGGAGGTGGTGCTCGTTCTGAGCCACGCTGTAGGATTATAAAGTTATTGTTTTACCAGTTCGTAACGCTGGTATTTTCATTCTTAGTCCACAGCTCAGTTTGGCAGCAAAGATGAAATTCTTTTCACCTTGGAAAAGCACGGGGGCATCTGTGACTGCCAGGCATCCAGGTACGATGCTCTTTGTGCTCTGTTACCCGAGGGGTTGTAATACCGACAGCAGTCCGAGTTGCTTTCTCTGCTGTGTGACAATAAAAAACACTTTTTGCTTCTAAGCTGCAGAAATCCATTTGTGACGACTGCTGAGAACCTACAAAAGTGAACCCAAAAGGGTTATAAAAGTCATTTCTATTTCTTTTCAAAAGCATTTCATGAGTAACAGCCAAGCAGCTTAATCTGTGATTTCCCGATGTGCGTTTACTGAACGATCGTCGGTGTGACTTCTCAGCGCAGAACCCGTCTGCTTGTGTTGCAGGGACACCATCATGTACGCTGTCTCTGCTGACGCCAAAGGCTTGGACACGGTGGTCAACTTGCTGGCTGACGTAGCGCTGCAGCCCCGGTTATCAGGTCTGGGAACATAAGTTTCTGTCTCAAAAAAAGATGCCCAGCGCGTGATTTGCTATTAGATCTCAGAATTCTTCATTAATCGTGCTCAGCAAGAAGTTATCACGTAGCAGTTGGGTATTTTGAGTGGTGGTTATCTCTTGCTTTCTCTCTTATTACAGATGAAGAAATCGAGATGACGCGAACGGCTATTCGATTTGAGCTTGAGGACTTGAATATGAGACCTGATCCAGAGCCTCTCCTCACAGAGATGATCCATGCGGTAAAACACTGAAAAGTCTACCAGTATGATACATGCTGCATTCTCTTCCTCAGTTTTTCTACAATCTCAGGTTTTATTTTAGATGCTTCTGAAAACAGATTTTTCTATTATTCAATTAGATTTCAGTGGTGAAGGGAGAATTTTGCTGTCCCTCCACTTTGACATCCTACGTTCTACACAAGTAAAAGATTTTAACCTGAACTAAAACTACCTAAAAATTATCTTTGTTGACATGGGTGTCAACATGTTGAGTTACACTGACAGTGAAGCAATGTTCAGGCTTTCCTCTTTTACATGTCTCAAACAGGCAGGAATAATTCTAAAAGAAAAAGAGAAGGTTTAGATGGAGGGGGATGAAGTAATATTTGTTACTTTAAGGTATCTTTTTTCCTTTTTAGGCAGCTTACAGAAACAATACAGTTGGACTGAACAGGTTCTGCCCAGTGGAAAACACTGACAAAATTGATCGAGCAGTCCTGCATTCGTACCTGCGCAACTACTACACGCCAGACAGGATGGTGCTTGCCGGGGTGGGAATCGAGCACGAGCAGTTGGTGGAGTGTGCGAAGAAATATCTGCTTGGAGCGGAGCCGGTGTGGGGCAGCGGGCAGACCAAGGACGTGGACAGGTCTGTGGCTCAGTACACAGGAGGCATCGTCAAGGTAAGAGGAGGGTGGAGGTGGCATCGTGCCTCTTCCTCTCCATGGGAGGTGCAGATTCGGATTTGAGCTGATTTCTCTATAGGCTTTGCTTTTCTAAAATTACATGCTGTACAGGCTATGAATGTGCAACCAGGACTGTCCATGACAGCCGTTGTCTGGGTGGCAGGGTAATTACTGGGAATGTAGCAAGCTGGATACAACAGAGGTGAAAATTGGTCCTCATCATTTGTCTTCCTTTCCCACAGGTTGAAAAAGATATGTCAGATGTGAGTCTGGGCCCTACTCCCATCCCAGAGCTTACTCACATCATGATTGGGTTAGAAAGCTGCTCATTTTTAGTAAGTATCAACCTAAAATCCTTTGTTTTAAGTACCCTGTACTCAAAGAAGCCCAAGTTACCATATCTCACCCTGTAAACGTTGGCACATACAGACAGGCAGTTTTTTCACCGACAGTTTGATGAAGCCCTTGACCTTTACACTCTTCTTGTGCCACGTTTCTTACTTTTTCTCCTTCTTTACTCATCCTAGACCCTCGAGAGCTCTGCTATGAGCTGACTGAATTTCTTCTTGCAATTCAGGAGGAAGATTTCATTCCCTTTGCAGTGTTAAACATGATGATGGGAGGTGGTGGCTCTTTTTCAGCTGGAGGGCCTGGCAAGGGCATGTTCACTCGACTGTACCTCAATGTGCTCAACAGGTTTGTCTGCCTCTCTGGTTAAGGGATAGCAGAAACAGTCTTCTCTAGCAGGTTCACATGGAAGGCTTCATCTTTTGAAAGCCAGCACCCCCAGGTTTTACATCAGCTTATTCTCCTTGAAACATGCGGGACTGATTTGTCAGTGGGCATTTTGAGAGGGTGAAAGTAAAGGGCACAAGTGACCAGGAACCCTGTCTTCCTCCACTAGTCCCATCCATCCTGTAATCGGGGGATATTCACAGAATTGGCAGGAGGTACCAGTAATCCTGCTCTGTGTTGTTCTGGGTTTGGGCTCAAGGATGCCAGTGGAGAGAAGGAAGTAGAAGGCACATGCAGAAATTGTCAGAGGCAAGGAGTGACAGTTCTCATTGGCACTGCTGAGCATCCTGAAAATGCACTAGAGGGGACTCACTGTCCACATTGGTTTAATTTTTACATTTCAATTCTGTTTTTTAAATTTTAAATGCTGTTTGTATACTCACAGGCACCACTGGATGTACAATGCAACCTCTTACCACCACAGCTACGAGGATACAGGTCTCCTGTGCATACACGCCAGTGCAGATCCCAAACAGGTATGCAGCCCTGTGTTCAAAACCAGGTCTCCTCGAAAAGCAATCGCATCACTTATTACCAGCCGGTAGTGTTAACAGAATAAGCGTTGTTCTAACCTTCTTTCAATTATCTCTTTTCCCTAGGTTCGAGAGATGGTGGAAATCATCACAAGAGAATTCATTCTAATGGCAGGAGCAGTAGGAGAGGTCAGCAGCCTGGCTTGCAGACCGTGCAGACGGTCTGTGAGCTGAAAGAAAGCATTGCACTGGCCTTGCTAGGATGAATTTTTGTAAATATGTATGTTACGTATTTCTGTAAAAGAATATAATCACTTTAGCAACACATTCACAAAGAGGAAGGTGTTCGCAGAACTCTTACGTGGAATGTTGTACTAGAGAGCAGTGGCCAGAGTTATTTGAACATCCCTTTGTATTTGCTGCTCATTTACCGGTAGAACTTGAGCGAGCGAAGACGCAGCTGAAGTCCATGCTCATGATGAACCTTGAGTCTCGGCCAGTTATCTTTGAAGACGTGGGAAGGCAAGTGTTGGCAACGAACACAAGGAAGCTACCTCACGAGCTCTGTGACCTGATCAGTGAGTAGACAATGCTCTTCCTTGCCTTGGCTGAATCGTAGCTACAGTCTGGGGGGAGCAATTTAGAAACTGCCTTAGAAAGCATGGAGGCATAAATACTACAGATACATATTTCAGATTGATCTTATCCATTGTTTGCAAGCTAGCACAATGCTTATTTTTGTCAGAAGGGAAGAACAGAAGCATGGTAGAGAAGGTCTAGAGCTAGTGATTGGTTTTCCGAGCATGGGATCTGACTCAGCATCACAATAAAGCTGCTTTGTGCTGTTTAGAATGTCGTTGTCACAGCTCTGGCTTTGCTTTTCTGCAGGTCAGGTGAAATCTACTGATATCAAGAGAGTGGTCACTAAGATGCTTCATAAAAAACCAGCTGTGGCTGCACTGGGTGACTTAACAGATTTGCCCACTTACGAAGACATCCAGGCAGCACTTTCCAGTAAAGACGGGCGACTCCCGCGGCTGTACCGGCTCTTTCGATAAAGCAGTGCATCCTGCACATGCCTGACAGACTTGCTTCTTTTTTTTCAATATGTTTTTGAAATTATAATATTGCTGCAAGCCCTCCTCCCCCAGTCTTTCCAGGTGTACTGTGCAAACATGGAGCTACGCTACAGCTGAACAAAGCTGCTTCCGAACATCGGACTGTGGAGAGCTTGTTGTGTTGGGCTTAACGCCCCCCCCGGCTCTGGGTGAAGACTTTGACCCTCTGGGTAGGGTATAAGAGAAGACGGGTGTCTACAGCCTTCTCTTGGCACTGGGGAGAGCACAGCAAGCCAAAATATTCATCACTACAACTGAAAGTATGTATCTGTTGGTCACTGCTGTGTGTCACCACGTAATCATACCAGCACAGGGGTGGGGCTGTCACACTGGGGGCCCTGGTGTGTGCCCTTCTCGAGGAGTGTGGTGGCACGTTAAAGAGCTTGGCTTGCATAGCGGATTTTAAAGAGTATTTATAGCTGCTACCAAGGTGAACAAAGACCTGCTCAAACTGAATTAGAAAAATACTTACTATCCATGTGAGGGCAGGCAGCAAGTTTCCTGCAGTCCAGGTTTGGGTACAAACACCATGACTCCACTTCTGTGTAATTTTCCGTCTGTAGAGCTGCTAGAAGTCACACGCCTGGAAATAACTATCCAACCAGGAAGGGATTAAAGGAGTCGCTGCTGCACCTTAAACTCAAACCTGCTTTCTTCAAACTGTCACTCAGGTGAACTTAAGGCCTTGCAAAAAGAGGATATAATTGTCAGTCTCACAGCAGAGATGTCCCTGAACTAGAGTCAAGATCAACAAAATGCCAACACTTAGAAAGTTTATGATCGCGAAAGTGACTGACCCCATGTGACAGGAAGAGACATGAAGCTGAGCGCCACGCGTTTGACATACTGAAGAAATGCAGACCCGAAAGAGAGGAATAAAACATTTGATTTTTACATAATCCCCTAACATAGGGGTTCAAAACGTAGACAGCTGCATTGCAGCACTTCACTGGCTGGACGTGGAGTGGCAGGAGCAGTCAAACTGGGAGCAGAACACTGCAGCAGCTCTTACCTGCTTTAGCCCCGTACTTTTCTCATGCATCTAGAAGAAAACACGTTGCATTGCTTCTTGTGGAACCCACAGTAGGGAAGTCCTGTTCAGTTGTTGTGTATGTTTGTAAGAAAATAAAAAGCCCTCTAAATGACTGGAACAAGTAGTAAGAGTTCTGAAATTCATCAGCTCAGGGCTGGGTTTCTAGAACTGGCAGGTGAAATGTGCTTTGGTTGTTCAAACGATCCCAAAGAATTCTGTCCTGTTCTTCCAGCAGAAGACAAACAGCTCAGGTCACCCAAACGGTCAGCACGCATCACACACAGAACTCGAGTTCTGATACCCCTGCAATAAGAGCTGGTTCTCATTTAAGGTATTGCATTAATTTATTTTTATTCCTTTAAAAAGAAAGGAAGTCCAAATACCTGATGGCTACAGATAGGTCAGTGCCATAAACATTTGTACTGCCGAACAGATGTCTTGGACAGGTTGCATAGTTAGCAGCACTTCCTCCAAGTTGTTTGCACAGTGTTTTATGTACTAAGGTGATTCATGATCCAGCCAGTCTGTGCCATGAAGAGTTTTTCAGTATTAGCTGTACTGACACTTTGCCAGCGCCACGCTGATCCATGTAGTATGTTTAGCCTTAAGACAACACTACTTCAAAAAGAGCAAGTTACTCACAGTTCACGGAATTGGAAAAATAAAATGAATGAACTGTAACCAGAGGTAAGGGAACGGCGCTGATCTGACGTGCTGCGGTTTCTCTGACTCGCCTTGACGTCGTCAGCGCTTTGGTGAAGCGTTACGCAGTAGCTGTACTTAAACCATTATTTTCAACTCAAGTGTCCTGCTGCTGAAGGCAGGTGGTGGGTTATCACCCCCGGGGAGGGCACGCGAGTTCAGGAAGGGATTGTTTCAAGCCTCTCTACAGCCAAATACATGGTGTGAGAGGCTGGGATTTACCCCCTTAGTAACAGAAGGCCTATAGAGTAATTATTGAAAGGCAATGTTTCTACACTTCAAACGTACAGTAGTACATTCACACAAATGTTGCTGTAGAGGACAAAAAATGTCCAACACAGGAGCACCATCCTTACACGAAACTGCCCCAAGTCCCCTAACTGGTCCCTGTTACACGTTTTACACAATACCGTGCACTTGGCTACAGATAAGGAAAAAAAAACAACATCACAACGTACATAAGCTAAACAGATCAAATCAAACAGACAAATAATTTTCACCTTTCCACAGTCTTTTCTTAGGTCCCCTCGTCCTGCTCATGCCAATTCCAGCAGCTGTGCCCCCTGTGTGAAGGCATCTTAGAACCAGAAGACTGCACCCGGTTGCTTCCAAAGATAGTATGGCTAAAGATAAATCAATTAACATCTGTTGGATGGATGTCCTAAATAACTGACTCCAGTTTCTTTAGCAAAAGCACTTGAGCTACATGGATTAGCTCATGCAAATGAATCCAGGATGAGGTTTAAGACATTCTTCACAAGCCACAGCAACTGCCAGAGGTGCTTAAGCAGACAATTCCCTGCAGAGTTTGCCGTGGCCCGAAATCCTCTTTCCGGGCACCTCTAACACAAGCATTGCGGAGTTCTTGGCTCAGGAAACGCTACATATGCTGCTGGATTTTTGGTCCTTTTGCTCTTGCCGTTTCTGAAGTTCCTTTGTAATTCGCCTCTTTATTCCAATTAAATAGAGTTCTCTGTCAAACTGCCCTGCAGCAAGTGGAATGCTACAATATAAACACAAAAAATCAGATCAGGGCACAAATACATTCTTGTTTGCCCAACGTTTCCCAACCAGTTCATACAACAAAGGCCAGAAACCTAATTTTCACTTTCTTAAGGCATTTGGATACTGCTGTGGGAGAAAATGGGGAAAACAAAGTTGTCCTTCCACAGCAACAAGTTAAGGGTGTTCACAATACATTTAAATGAAGAAAATATTTGTTGTAAAAGGCAAATGTACTTTCAATTTAAGCATGAACATGACTTAACGTGACTTAACCAAATTTTGTAAGTTCTACTAGCACAACAGCCTACAGCAGGACACTGGGAGATCTGGAGGATCTCCAAATACCCCACTGACATACAGCTATGGTGAAATGGAGCCACCGCTGGGGAGGGAAAACAGCATTGATCCCAAAGAGGGAAAGAAGAACAGAAGAGGAAAGGTGTACATGCTGATAGAAAAACCAGAGAGCTGCATCTCAGATAGAACACAGATTGAGAGCCAACTGCAGTGGACTCAGTTTATCTCCCTCAGGAGGATTAAGGGACCTGGCAGCAGCGATTTCAGATGTCAGTGCAAGGTTTAAGCGCTCTTACTGCTCTGACCACTGACAGCATGTATTGGGTAAAAACCAAACACGCTGCAGAACGCTACAAGGGAGAAACTCTATTTCAGAACTGTCCTGAAAGGACAAACTGCAAACAGGAGCATATCGTCAGAGTCCCTGGAGCCCTGTGCAATCACGCAGAGCAGCAAAAGAGGTACTAACTTGTCTCTGCCAGGCCTCACTTTCACACGAAACAAGGCAAATACAGGCCGATGGTCTGAAGTTTTGATCACAGGACAAGATGAGTACTTGACAGCATGGATGTCATCTCTGTAGCGGCTGCGGTATACAACTCGATCCTGGGAGGCAGAGAGAGAGGGGAGACTGGTAACTCCCTTGGCACATCCACCCTGGAAAGAAGCACTGGTTCACAACAGACAGATCCAGTCACTTCTCACACTCCACTGGGGGAAGTGTCTTGGGCAGGGATATGTTCATGAGGAATGTGTGTCTGATCCCAATAGCGGTTCTGTGCCCAGCTCTGAGCACAGGGAACAGAATGGAAGGCAGGGAAAATAAGATTAGCAGCCTGTGCCCCACTCTCCCTGTGCTCACAGATCGAACAATCCTTTCTTCCAAACCAGTTCCATAAGCCCTGTTCCTGTTAAGCAACAAATCTCAGCACAAATGTATCGCACGCACACATGTGGCAAGGCAGCTTTTCCTCACGAGTGAGAATCCCCTCTGGAGGCAGACGTGAGGCTGAGCAGCCCTTCCGAGCGTGCTGCTCCGAAATCATCTCTTACCGTGTAGGAAGGAGTCCTTTGTTTGGAAGTGGTGTCATAGCTGTCCTTCCCTATGTCAAACTTGTAGGAAGGACGGAAATGAATGTCAGCTTCTTGGAATCCTTTGAAAATAGACCCTGTAAGGGAAAGGAAGAACAACATGAACAAATTCCTCCTTCCTCAGAACCCGCACGCTGTATTTATTCAACCCCGCTTACCGAATGCTGGCTAGCCTCAAGGTCTTCCATGGGATAAAAAATAGTTACTGACTAAATAGCCACTTGGTGCATGTACTTCCCCTTCCACTGAAAGCTCATGACGCTTACCAAATGCTAGATATTCAAATCTAAATGCCCTAGACACTGTAACAGAACGTGTCCAGTTTATAGAGGAGACAGATGAAACAGAGCAGTAAATGGCTTGGGAGATCACATATAGCAAAATGTCCCCTGTACAGACTGCCACGGGATTTGACAACTGCTGGCTTCCTTTTTTTAGGGAACTTAACAAGAGAAAGCAGGAAAGGCCTCTAGGAAATCAGGATTTGGCTGTAATTATTTCTGTGTGTAGGTATCTTTGTTCCTGGAGAGAAAACCAGCCGTCCCTCACCCCTGCTCATTTCACTAGTGAGCTGGTCATACGCCAGTAGCTTGGACACGTCTGCTTCTGGGTTTTGGTTCAAGATGGAATCCACGGTCTCACGATCCTTATTTAGTCGGAAGTTGAAGTCACCAAACCAGAACACTTCATCAAACCGAGATGTGACATCAGCTGAAAATTCAAGCCAGAAGTGTCAGGTAAACATCCTTCCGAGAAAAAAATACATCACATGGAAATTCCTTATGAATTTTCTCTCTCTCCCCCTCCACTCCAATTTTTTCTCTCAAATTCCCCCCCAAATTACACCTCACCTGAAAAAAATAATTATTTGAATAATAACCACCCTCAGACAAAAAGACCTGTGTTCTCTTTTTATACTGTCTCAAATTAGCACACTCATTCTCTCTTCCTCCCTATTGAAAAACAATGCACAAGCTCTGGTCATAGCTTCACACTTACTAGCACTGGATCGATACGGGTTTGTGTCTGGAACGTTCTTGGGAAGTGTAAGGGCTTGAATGGTTTTATTGTAGTCCAGTTTCCTCTCATTCACCTTACTGTCCCCAGCTGAAAGACAGAAATCCCATTACTGCCAGCGATACATCATTTTCATTCAGTTACCATTTCTGGTTTTAACAGGAGCTTCTAAAGGACTTCAGACATTTTCCACATGTAAAAACACATACAGACTGAAAAACAGTGACAGAAAGTGTGGAAATGGGATACAAACGTGCAGAGTTCATTTTTGGTTTTCTAAATACAGTTCTTTTGTAAGTTTGCTACAAAAAAATTCCCTCCCTTACTGTTCTCAGCTCAGCAGTCCTGAGCTTTGACTTCAGTCTGTCCTGTTCCTCTACCCCCCTGCAGCTTTTCTACCTTTGTAAAGCAACCCCCACCTCCCTCCACCAGGACACTTTGAATAAGATTGTAAATGTCTCACATGTGAAGTGGGAGGTGATGAAGAGAAAGGAGGTCCCGAAAAATGTGAAGCAGATTCCCAGAGCTCCCTTGGTTTTGATCTGAGATACGATTCGAGTTGTCACTGTGGCATACTCCACTTCTGGAAGGAGAAAAAGCAGCTGCTTTTACTGAAGGGCTTTTGGACACAGTGAGAAGGAGAGTTAGGTGAGGAACAGCCCTGGTGAAGAGGACAAGACACTCAGTGGCAGCAGTCCTTCACCTCCACCACACACCTGAGCAGAACCAGATCAGGTCCCTCCGAATGAAGACCGACATGTAGAGCACCCCGTGCGCAGCAGAGTAGAGCATGACGTAGTGCGGACCTAGCGTCTCTTGCAGGCGGATCTCCCACTCTCTTCTGCAGGAAAGAACAGGCGTCAACCTCCTCTTCTAGGGCTGGTCAATCTCAGACAGACTGAAAACTTGCACCAACGTACTACTGCTGAGCACGTGGCTGCTAACGCTAACAGCCAGCCCGTGAGCCAGCTCCCATGGCTCAGATCCATGGAGAGATGCCCACAGAAAGCAGACAGGAGTCCTGCTGCTAGCTGCCCTGACAACAGGACCAAGTTCTCTATTCACAGATTTTTGTGACATTTTCCTCTAAAACCCATTTCCCCTGGTGCTCATGTAATAGAATTCAGAGTCTTATTAACTGGATTGTTCATCGAAAATATTAAGACTATGATAGGGACTACTTCCAGACTAATTAAAACCAAAGCAATTAGTTAACAATAAAGGAGGATGGTTCATTACATTGTTTTTGCTACCTGTCTGGACAGCCTTCTTGAACCCCAATGACATACATGTCCTGGGCATAGTCAGGATCTGTTGGTAATAAGAAGTCATCCAGATTTACTGGAAGTTCCTGTTATTAACACACAAAAAAAAAAAAGAGAGAAAAAAAAAGGCAGTATTAGTTATGCAAAGATTTACTAGACAAGTACAAGAAAAGTCCAAGCTAAGCTACAAGTTCCACAGCGTATGCAAACAATTCAGGCTTCAAAAAACAGGTTAGGTGATAATACTAACAATTCTCCTCCCCAAAGGCAGACTCCAAACTGATGTCGCTCCAGCGGTAACCAAGATCCCACAGTAATGTGATGTTTCTAATTTTCTGTGACACCTTACTTTTTACCAAGCTCACAGGCTATATTTTGTGAACACCCCAAGATAGCTTCTCAGTCACCTGGTGGAATCAATCTTGAATCCCTAAGCTACGTAAAGATGTAGGCAGGAGGCTGTGTTCTATCAGAAACGTTCTCGTCATAAGCATTTCATCTTCGTATGACCCTCACTGCAACAGAGCATAAAGGATTTGCCACAAATACCCAGAGCGGCACTAGCAAGGTCTCATACCTAGTATGTGAGGAACCCTGCTACAGTGACCGTCTCAGATGAACACGCACGAGAGGGCCTTGTGCTTTGATAACGACGATGAACCCAGGGTAATGAAGAACATAGTCACGAACAGAAAAAAATCCCATCGCATCAGTTCTTGTCGTAAAGATGGGGTAACTTTACCACTGCCAAAAGACCTGTGCAGACTTATGTGCACATACCTTCTGACCCTGCATGTTCCAGGTGGCCACAAAAATTCCAATATTCCGATCAGGGAAATATCTGCTAAGTTCTTCTGCTCCCAGTAAGGCACCATTCGCCAGAAGGCTGCCTTCCAAATAGCTTCTGTGAACAGAAGACCCATAAACAGCATCTAAGGAAACAGCATGACAGTTGGAATGATGATTTGTAATGCCTGAACCTTGAGTTAGCATGTTAACTACGTTAACTGCTTCTTAATTTTCAGAACAGATTACTTAAATACTACAAGCAAGCTGACAGCAAATCAAATTTGTATTTATGAAAAACAATACCCAGGTGAAAGGAGCAGATGTAGAGAATTTGTACTTTAAACTGTTTCCAGTCTCTACAGAACAACTCTTGTGCTTTATCAATCACTCGGATCACCCCTGCCTCTGCCCAGCAGGGTTCTGCAGAGCAGCAGGCTCCCTGCTGAACCCCAAACTTTGCCACGAGAAGCCCGGGGACTTACCTGCTTCGAACATCTTTAGAGCGAATGGGAGTCAGCAGGCTGAACGTGGATTTCATGGAGTCCGTGGAGCAATTATCGTAGACCATCCCATTGCCGTGTAGCCTGGTATCACTCAAGCTGCCTCTCACTCTCCCAAACTTGTGCTGAGAATAACGTTGATAATCCATACAATCCGAGTCAATCTTATTAGCTGTCCTCAGTGCGTGAGAGGCCACATTGAACTCCAGGGGTGGCAGAGGTCGAGCTGGCATTATTTGGGACAGCCGAGGTTTGCTGCCTGCAAACGCTTTTGCCCGCAGAAGCCCACCAAAGGCACTGGAGATCTCGGAGGCTCGTTTCCCCAGGTCGGAGGCGCTTCCTCTGCTCTTCCCCATGGGACTGGCTTCTGAGGTGTCAGGTGAACTGTGCAAGGAATTCTGCTGGCAGCACTGATGGTAGGGGCTCGCCCTACCCCTGATGGGAGGGCTGAGGGACGCTTCCTGCAGAGAACCGTTCGAGGAACTTGTCTCATTGGGATCAGTCAGACTCTCTTGACTTGTTCTAAGCCGCCTCCACCTCCTCCAACTTTTCTCGTCGAGAGATGCAGCACGCTCCAGCCGGGGTTTCCGAGGAGGCCTTGGAGTGATCGATTTAATTTTCATATTAGCTTTGAGTTCATCTGGTAGAAGCTTTAAGGTTTCATTTACAGAGGTACCTACACTTGGAGGATCTTCAAAGGTAAGCACCTCATTGTCACCAGCCTCCTTCTTCGCTGCTTTGCCAGCTTTTTTAGCGTGCAGGTCCTGTACCGCTCCACCCTCCGTGCTCTCAGCAACGCACACCCCCGAGTGCTGTGGAAATCCGTTTGGAGTACTCATTCTCCCCAGGTACCAGCTCTGGACGCTACTCCATACAAAAAGTTCCTCACAGCATCGTTTCCTTCCCTTGCTTACCCTGTAGGTTCACGGGGCTTTAGCCAAGCCAGAAGGACATGGAAACTGACGCCAGCGCAGTCTCTAGCTGAGGGCAGATGAACGTGTAGGCAGCTGCATTGTCTGCAAGACTTCAAGTAGGTGGGATTCCGGGATTTCCCCAAGAGAAACAGAGAAGAATAAAAAGTTATTGAGCTGTGAACTCCGCTCCTTAATCAGAAAGCAAGCTCTGCACAGGACCTCCCTCTAGAACAACTCAAACCTTAATGTGACCTTGTTAGTAAACCAATTTTTTCTTTTTTTTTTGAGAGCAGAGCAGTGAACTGACTTCCTCGCTGCTGCAGGCACCATGGCTGTGCACAGACTTCGTTAAGACAACGTTGTGTATATACCATTAGCATAAAACGAAATGAAATCAGCACACAAATGGCATCTTGTTCTCCTTGCTGCACAGTGAGTCACCAGCACAACCAGCCTCCAGGCTGCCCACAGCCCGCAGCGCCGGAGGCCGGGAAATTTCCAGTATCTCACCTTCTCCCAGGGTCTCACAGCGGGGGGATCGCTGCCACCTTCTCCTGCGTTGTGCCAACCCCCGGCCACCGCCGCTGAAACAGAAAATCCCGAGGAGCAGCTGCAGGGACACAGAACCGGGGCTCAGGGAAGCTCCCCCTGAGGGAGCAGCAGTTTGTTCCTCCGCGGTTACTGCAAACCCAGCGTCCCGCCCGCAGCGGCTCCGCACCGGGGACACAAATCCTGTCACAGCTCAGCCCCCAGCGGTCTCCATGGACCAGGCGGGAGCAGTGGCCGTGCCAGCTCCTCACCGACCCGCTCCTGCGGGCGAGGGGACACGGACGAGACCCTCCAGCGACAGGCGGGGACATCGGCAGCCCCGGAGACACCCCCCACGCCCGGGCCGCCCCCCGCGGACACACTCACCACTGAGAGACCACCGACCTCCCGCCCCGCGGGGCCTCGCTGCGCTGTCCTCGGCGGTGCTTCACCCGCCGCTGCAGGGGAGACGCGGCCCCGGGACCTGCCGGCTCCACCCGCGCTCCCCCACGGGCGCTCAGGGGCCGGGCAGGCCGCAGTCCCGGCGGGCGGGCGGCGGGGAGGCCGCCACTGCCCCGCTGAGCGGCCCGGCCCTGGCAACGGCGGCGACGCTGGGCCCGCCCTGCGGGCAGCGCCCCCTGGCGGCCGGAGGACCGCACCGGCTCAGCGAGATGTAAATAAATCAACCGATAAATCAATCAAATAAACCCACGACTGTAGCGATCCACTCTCGATTGAGGCACCATTTAAATAAGCAGCTTAAAGCACAGCATTTTACACTTATAAAATAAATAGCTCTTAATATTTTTTAAGTCTACAGTTTCAATTTTGAACATTTCAATGAAGATGCACCACCCGTGAGCTCCCTTTCTTTAACGGGATTATTTCCAAACATAGAGAGGTTCCTTCACCCAGCTTGCTAAAGCAATAACCACAAGAAGAAGTAAAATGTGAAAGTGCTCCAGAGCGCAAAATATTTTATTTAAGAATTTACAGTGTCAAATCTTACACTTAGGAAAGATAGCCGCTCCCAGCTCAAAGGAAGCCTTCTTGAATTAAGATGTTTGGCAGTCTCTACTGAAAGGAGAAAATAATCAGCAGCCTGGCTGAACTAGAGGAAAGCCAAGTGTCTGACTAAGTTTCAGTTATAGAAAGGTAAACCACACTGCTGCTGACCACATCTGGAATTGAGTATGGACCATTACGCAAAGGTTTCTAATCCCCCCGAACAGCATTTTGCTTCGGCTGCATACAAAGCTTTTAGGACATACGTAAGGCTATCGAGATCTCAAAGTGGTGTTATTCAGGAAAAGAAAAAACAATCAGGGACCAACACTGGCAATTTCACATTCACATTATTTCTACTCCTGGGCAGAAATTCAAGTAAAAATCAAATAGTTTGGTGGCAAGTTCTAAATAAAATATGGCCTAATGATTTAATAAATATTTAAAGTTTATTTCTCTCTTTGCAGATAATTCAGATTCTTCAGTGAATATGAATGTTGCATATCATGGTTTCCAAAATTTCCTATATTAAACCTACAGATTTTAAAAGCCGTCGGTAGAGGTCTAATCTGTCTACTTTTAGTATGTTTGAAATTCAGCTGTTAGCTATTTAAGACCTTTGTTACTTTAGTAATGGAAATTCAAAACAGTATTACACTGATTCTGGCACTCAAGAGGAAAAACCTTAACTTTCAAGCTGTTACCACCTTAATTGTACAGTGCCAGCAGTTTGAGAGAAAGCAAGTAACCGTATTGCACTTAAAAGAACACTCACTCATCAAATAGTACAGCATCGGCTATTATACAGAGAGCTTCCTTCAGACTATACAATTTGCTTTACAAGTAGTCTAAACCACAAACTACATACATACTAGGTAAGATCCGAATCAAATTAGTATTAGATTACAGTCACAGTTTTCATTCAATATAGGTCAATTTATTTGGATGAGCTGTGGCCCCCTCCCCCCTTCAGAAAGCAAACCAGCGTGAGGCATTTCCCAGTAACATCTCCCAGTTCATACACTGACAAGCCAAGTCCTGTTTGATAAGCGTTCAATTGTGCATGGTCCTCTTAAGGCCACAGAGTGTTATGGTACAATGTGGACATGTTTCCTCCCTCGCTGAGAGGGGAGCATCCTTCAGAAAATAAGGAATCCCTGAAACTATGCCTTCGAAGGTCACACTAGTAGGTTTTAAAATAAATGTAAGGAATAAATTGCCTATGCAATTTACAAATGGTTCTTGTAACAGACAGCAACTATTTCCTCCCTTGTGTCTATTCTTTATCACAGCAAAGCTATTTCTAGCCAGGTTTTTTGAAAAGGAAAAGTTACATACATTTCATGTTTGGTAATGATTTGCGTAGATGAGGTGCAAGTAGGGAGACCCATGAAGAAAATCACCCATCACTAAATTTCTGCAGCTAGTACTGATACCATGTGCTGTAAGATCGAATAGCTCTTTGTATACTTAGAACATCAGCGAGAATTCCAAATAACAAAGCCACTGTATTCTACTTCAACGTTGGATACTTCCTCTGTCCAATTCTTCCCAGTCTTGAACTTCCAGTGACTGCAGGAGACTGAAAAAGGAGAACAGGAATAAAAAGTGTTCCGTACGAGTGTCATACTAGAGAGAGAATACAAGAAGTCGGCAATAAAGTTTTGAGGGCAAACCTGTTAACTTAACCAGGTGCTAGACTGCTCCATGTGCACATTTAACACTCTACGTGCAACAGTCCGGATTAAGGTAGTAAAAGATAAAATCATGCATTTGATGAATAGTTTCATTCAAAGTAAAGATGAGGCCTTTACTCACTTGTGCAAATTGAGAAGGATTGTAGAACGGTACAGTTCCTGCGGCAGGTCCCCCCAAAGGTGGCACAGCGGCAGGCTAGAAAGTAGATAACCCTGAAGTTACCGAACGGCAGAGCTTCGCTGCCCCTCCAATGCGGTTTGCCGAGTTATACAGAGCAAATATTCACAGTCATAGCGCCAACAATATGGACAGCGCAGCAGATCGTAACAACTGCCAAAAGTGCCGGCACAGATTGCACCCGTACCTTTAATATTACTTGCTTAATGTAGGAATTGGCAAAACAACGTCACATGCATAAACTGTAAATAGCTCTGAAAATCCAAAGCATGCAAAACCAAAACAAGACACCAGTGCGACTCCACTGAATTAGTACCTTCTGCTTTTGTTAGTAGACCTTAGGACTCGCCCCAAGATAAACATTCTATGTCAAGTTTTGCTTTACTAAGAAATATCAGAAAGAGTTTGTATCACCCCTTTACGGTGACCCCACAGTACTGGACCTTACAGCAGAGATGAAGCATTCCTTTAATCCCTACAGGGGCTTTTGCAGATGAAACAGACAATGGGGTTGTTACCGATTTGAGACTGGCAGCAGCAGAATGACAAGGTTTTGCTTGTGTGAGTCTTTTTAGGAATTTTTGGGGGTTTTGTTTGTTTTTAAATCAACTGACTTCTTTGGTATCCCAGGGAAGAGCTGATTAAAATTTTGAAGTGAATCTCTTAAGAACATGAACATAAAGCATGCCTGGATTACATGCATTCTCATAAATACAAAAAACTCTGAAGACCCTGTTTGAGTGTTAAAAGGAACACTACATCATTAGTCACTTTTAATGTTACTTCTGTGAAATGAAAAGAGGGGAAAATGGCTAAAAGTAGCATTAGTAAGTATCTGAGCAAATGCAAAATAAAGAGGGGAAAAGTAAATAAGTTAACATAAATGAGAATGGCCAGCCACATGTACCTGATTAAAATGCTGGCTTACTTCACGTGATAATGAACTCATTGAACTAGAGCGCGAAAGCTACAAAACAGCAAGAACACACAAATACAAAAAAACACAAATAAAAAAGTCGTCATGCATGTCACTGCCCCAAGCTTTCAGTTGTTTTATTTAATTTTAAAGTCTCACTGCCAAAGGTTAAACCAACTTCAAGTTAAAAAAACAATGTAAAGCCAGAAGTTAGTTTAAATCAAAAGGACTTCTTAAAGCACAAAATTATGTAGATATAGAAAACATTTAGTAGGAACAAAGGTAATGTTACTCTGCCTGGCAAATAGCAATCTGTTCTCCTCTTTGTCTCTTGAACTTAGTATTAGTGAAATTATAAGCATGCATGGAGGCAAGAAGAGATCCTCAAACTGCTACTGACATTTTACTCTGAAAAAGGCTTGTAAAAGTCCACTTATATAGAAAAAGGAGATCACACCACAGAATGTAGGGACATAGAGGCTGAACTTCTCGTATGGACTTAAGAGGTCTTTTCTGTACAGTTTTGGAGGCAGTCATACGGTTCCATCTTGGCTAGTCATCAGCAACTGAATCAGTTACTTTTGGTTTAGATGGCCCATGTTAAGTCCACTACAAATTAATGGTCAAAACATGCTGAATCAAGCCTTACCTCGCCTGATTGGGAGCCGTCAGGGTTAGAAACGGGAAGTCCAGACCCAGGGGGGATTGCAGGGTTTAAATACTAAAGAAAAACAAGGCACTTTTATCTTCATTACTAGGATGCTATTTCACATTTCTGCTATATTGATCCCTCTGAAGCAAAACAGCTTCGCAACACATCAAGCCAGGCGACACATACAGCGTACAGCTACTACTTATATTCTTGGCCCCCTTCCTGACACATACTGTGCCCGTGGAACCTTCAGCCCTGTCAAATTAGGAAATAGAACATTTCACGGGCTTCCCACTTTCATTTTCCCTGGCACTTTCCTTCTCCAGTTCTTTAACTAAAATGTTATACACAAAAGTAATCCCTATGACAACATGGCTTGTACGTCCTGTGATATATAGAAGACATTCTTTCTAACCCACCTCTGGTTCAGCAGCTGCAGCAGGATCTGCGTTGGTTTGATTCGCAGCTGGTGTGTGCTCTGCTGCACCACTCCCTTCCATGGGCTGGGGTTCCCCTGGAACTACAAAGGCAACAGGATTTAGCCAAACACACCATTCACAGAATGAGAAGCAGGGACATCAGCAGAACTGAATCTCTACAACCACCTCTTTACAATTTTATCCACTCGTGACGCACCTGAGTTTGGAACAAATACATTTGCAGGAATTGGCATTGGTGCCAAGGGGGCAAATAGGTCTGATGGTGCAGGAACAGCACCACTTGACTTGGTTCCACCTGGATTCAGGACATCAACATAACGGGCTCTGCTTCCAGCTAAAACAGAAAAATCCAGAAAGAACAGAAATAAGCCTTGTGTTAGTCATCCCCATGCCTATTTCAAGCAGTCTGCTGGTTAAACCACCTTTCAGAATCAGAAAATAATGCTCCAAGGATGCAAACAACAATACCAAAGTCACCATACAGTTGTGACAACAATTACAGCACAGAAGCTTGGCACAAGCAATCCCAGCAATAGCCACAGCTCTGTGATATCCTTGAGTTGCCAACTGTTCCCAAACAACTCCAGGAAAGCCAAGACTTCTGCCTTCACATTTTATGCAACAGAAAATCTGAAGTCTTCCATACTTCAAGTATCAATGTTACCTGCTCTTCTGGAGAACATGTTGACAGGGGCACCAGGGGGACCTCCAGGTCCAGGTGGAACAGGCTGAGGAACTTTAGGGAATCCTGTTGGAGGTGGTGGGGGAGGCTTACTCTGCAAGGAGAACAAAAAACCATCCAACCAGACTGTTGACCAAGAGTTTTAAACCAAGAATCCATCCCACTTCTCCTTTTCCTTACTTATTCCAGAGCACATGAAATTCACAGTACACAGACATACATCTTGTAGTGCAGACCAATATTATTAATCTTCCATCTGACAACTAATGTCAAGGCTCTTATAATTTGTTTGTGTCTCAAAACACAGGATGCATAATTTTCTTCAAAAATATAGACCCTAGCTTTTCTCCCTATATTGTTTGCAGCAAGTCAATTAACATGCAATTGTCTAAGTGATGCCAATCTCTATGAAGAGATACACTGGATTAAGTTTAGAGCAAATGCCTTCATAAATTCAATTGCAATTACTAGATCCCCACCGCAACTAAAGATACAAATGGTTTCACAGGGATGTAGACTATAAGAACATGTCACCTGTTTATTAATTTCAAGGTGTTGCACATTTAATCCAAGTTCAGTAAAAGGCAGCTATTAACAGCCAATAACAGATTAAAAAAAAACTGCACGACAGTACAGATTTCAGTTTTTCACTTGGAAAAATGATGAGTGCTCATATTTTTACCTCTTCTTCTGGTTCATCCAGATTAACCCAGCGTTGTTTCTGTTCATCCCAAACAATCTATAAGAAAATCACAAAGATTAGCAGTTCAAACAAAGCTGTTAAGCCAAAAAAAGAAAAATCCCAATAATTTTTTTAAAAAAGACAGTTTTGAAAAAGGCATAATCTTGAAAGTTTTACACACATTTGTTTACTTGTCAAAACAATGTTCATTTGTCATTCAGGAAAACATTTTGAACAAACTGAAACTTGTAAAGGTTTTTGCGACTTAGGGGCCTTACTGATTTGTTCTTGTCATCTGGAAGGTGAGCTTCGTTCTTTCCTTTTCCCATCAGCCAGCGGAACCAGGTTGCACCACTCTAAAAATAAATTAATCTATTCAGTTAATTCTCTCAACGCTGTCTTTACAGGCAGATTTAAAAAAACATTCACACAACAATTCCTTTTCTGTCAAGGACTTCAACTCTGAGCCCAGAGTTGCACCTAATAAATAGAAAGAAACAGCTTACTCAGGACCTTGTAAATCAGTACCCTGACCAGGAGTTACTACATATGCTAACAAATCTCCTCCCGCTATAGCTACTCTTCTTAGAAAGTTTACCTTTCTAGGTGCTGCCTCCTTTTTAACTTCTTTTTTAGTCTCTTTCCCTACAGGAACAGGGGGAGAAGGAGAAGGTTGTTTTGCTGCAGAGTTGGATCTCTCTCGACCCACGGAATGAGCAGAGGACTCTGAAGTTGTTCGGGATCTTCGTCCATAGCCCTACATTACAAATACACAGGAAAGTACAAAGTCGTCACTGCTGGAATGATGGAATACATCTCATCTTGCTAAACAAATTATTTCTTTGAGAAGTTAGTAACAGGAAGACAAAAAAGCCCACAAAAAACAAATAAGAATAAAGATTTAGAGAAAGAAGCAGCCTGCTTGTAGCATACCATATGTGCTGAAGACTGAGATGCAGATCTGGATCTTCGTCCTGGTGCCTGGTTAGACATAAAGCCAGGACATGCACAATAAGCAAGCAGCTAAACATCTGACACAACATTCACTTTTTATCAAGAATTGCCACACAATTAAAAATATTCAAGCTGGTTATTTGGGTACTTCTATCTCTGACATAGAGGGGGGGCAGAAGAGGAGCTGAAGTTTGGCCAAGTAATTGCACTATCATGTAACTGCTCCATTAAAAAGGCTTAAATCAGGGCACTGCTGTGCAGGCTAACCAGCCCACAACAGGAAAGATATAAAAGTGCTGCACTAGGGAGTGGTTGCTGCACTTGTTTTACCCCCCTCCAACATTAGGTTGTTCTTTTAATGCTCATATAGCAACTCAAACATGACAAACCAACCAAACAAAAAACAGTTACTGTTTCTTCTACAAGTACAGTTAATTTCTAGTGAAAAAGTCTCTTCATCCTTTATCAGTTGCCAAATGTATCCATATTAAAAATGTTTCTATTAATTCTTTCAAACAATTGTCACTTTAGGAGACTAAAATAACTTCCAAGGAGATACCAGCTTCAGTGATACTTAAACAGTGAAAATACTATGTATCTAAAAGAGGGGTTTGGGATTTTGATAAACATCTTCCACATTTCCAGTCACAACCAAACGGCAGCAATAACTGTGCTTTCAAAACTCAGCCACAGAACTGTTCTTTAAAGGCTGCTTGCCTCACTTGCTGATGTATGCTACAAGTTCTTCTGGCTACAAAGAATCATTCTGGGAGGTGGGAGAGGAAGGTAGGGCAGAGAAAGATAAATTAAACTCTCCAGACAACAGCCTGATATCCCTCCTGTCCCCTTTAAAAAATATATATATATATTTTTAGAAAAATCTGGATAAAATTTTTCTACTAGTTCTTCATTATTTATCCTACTGAAGGGCAAAGACAGTGGGAAAGAAAAACAAAGCTTCAAGTCTGGCTGAAGAGCAAGACAGAGCCCCAATATACTGTTGTGTTTGCGAAGATCTGCAATGCAGCTGACACTTGCTGAAGAGATGTACGTAAAAAGATACCATGCTAGCCATTCTGCCATAGAAATCCTCCTCTCTCTGTTCAGGGAAGGAGTTTTGTGAAGGAGAATCCGGGGCAATTCTCTGCATTCCTTAAAAAACAAATAAGATTATGTTAGTGGGGGAAGACAAAACAAAACCAAAAAACCCAAAAGCTCCTAAACCCCACAACACTTTTGAGGTAAAAGTTTTCACTAGTTACGAATTCTGTGCTAGAAAGAACCTATTATTACTATTTTCTAAATATTGATATATTTTGCATTATTCCCCAAAATACTTAATTCCCCTTATGAGGGAGGAAAACTGTTTACTAAGATCCCAGACCTGTTTCCAGGTTTGTCTGCTCTTCTGACCGTGGTTCAATTTCTTGTGGTGGCCCTCCTGGTGGTAGCGTTGACCCTAAATACAGTGGTGATGGTTCAGTTCCATATGGATTTGAAAATCCTGGAGGTGCAAAGCCAGGTCCTGGACCACTAGGCTGAGAAGCCACAGAATAGAAAGGGACACTTTGGACAGGTTCCTGGTCACCAGGAGGAATCATAGCAGCTGACCCATCAAGGACAGCCTGAGGTACTGCAGGACAAAAAAAAAAAAATTAAGAGTTACAACATAGCAGAAATTCCAGTGTGTGAATCTTTTACCCTATGAATAAAATGATACAATGCAGAAGTGCAATCTCACTGGTTCTACCACCCTCTTAAGTGGTTTCTTACACCAGAAACCTGAAATGTTTATTTTCTCTCTGACATGAAGAAGGATATGAAACACTAACCTGAAGGCATCAGCTGCACACTTTGCATCTGTTGAGCCATATTGGGTAATAAGGATGCTAACAATGCATTTTCAGCACCTGGACCCATGTCACGGCCAACTCCTGCTCCATCACATTGACTAGCATGGTCTAATTCAGAGCTTGGCGTACTACATGCATATGGTGGTGGGGTGGATCTGTCTGTGTTATAAGCTATTGCACCCTCCTGCACAAAAAAGCAAGATCTTATTAACTGCACCAGACATTCAGTTCATAACCAAGGGAACACATAGCACAGGAAATCTTAAAGACTGAAAACAGCACACAGGTTTTTTTAGTGTTTAGTAAAAAAATTAGATGTCAGCCATTTGCAGGCCAAGTTCAACCAAAACATCTACTTTTTTTTTGTTTGTAGGTTGTTTTGTTTTTTAAGTTTTTCTTTTTTAAATTGAAGTTTAGTTAATTAGCTTAAGGTTCAAATTTCTAGCAGATCTCTTAAAATAAATGGTAATTATTTCCACTCTGCTACAATCTAGCTACGCTAATTCACATACAACTTTTTTTTTTCTGGCAAGCAGATTCTCTGCCTACAGCAGGAGTTATTACAGCCTAACAAGCCTTGCAATTCTCCTTACATTACGGTAAAAAGCCTGTCTCATAATGTACACCACCTTGTGACTATTCTGTATTGAATCTTAGGGCACTAAAGTACGGTAAATCCACTTGGTTTAAATCATAACATTTACACCTTACGACATTAATATATCAAAAGGTCATTTCATATGTTTCTGTAACGAGCAGTATAAACAAAACCATTTAAAAATTGGATTTACACTAGTCCTTAAAAGAGAATACTTCATGTTGAAAAGTACATCCTGTACCTTGATCTGTCCATCCACGTGTCGAAGCCTTACTAACCATGAAGGTTCAATAAAAGATTCCTGTTCTGGTTTTTCTTTTATCTGTGGGTCAAACAGGCGTAGTTGTGATGACATCTAGAGAAAGGAATAATTTCATAATTTAAGTTAACCAGCCAAGAAAAGGCAACTCTAGCCACAGCTTACCACCTACAACATGAAGCCACAAATATTTAATTCTTCCTTCTGTTACCTGGATCAGCTGGCCAATAAGTACAGGTGAATAGTAATGTGGATCTTTAAGGACAGTTCTGGAAATCACTTCACAATAATGGAAAGCCTGAGCAGCAAGTCCCATTTCAGCTAGTCGGCAAGCATAGATGAATTTGAAAACCTATGAAATGCAAGCAGGTGAAATTAACCAAGTGATCAGAACATTCTTAGAAGTATTGAATGAAAGGCAGTTGAAAGCTCAGATAACCCATTATCACATCTATTACTAGGCAGGAAAAAAAAGGTGAGGAAAAGAGGATTCAATTCTCCTCTTCCACTCAATGTATCCAATGAAAGTTATCTATTCGTCTACGGCTTGTGCAAACACATTCTGCTGGATTTTTCTTTTGGAATATAGTTACAACAATAACAATATTTAAAACTCAGAAGTTCAGAATGCACGTATGAAAAATGCAATAAGGTGATTTAAGTGATAACAGGGAAGAAGTTATCCTGCACTACGTTATCCACGAATATTTCATGTTACAATGGATAAGATACTTGCTGTGCTGAATACAGCATTAGGAGCTACTAAAATAAAGAAAAAAATGAAACAGCTTTTCACCTGGAAATTGGGCAAGCAGCCAGGCTGACTTCCTAACGACTGTGCATATTCATAGGCTTCTGTTCTTTGAATGGCTTCATTGGTGGCAAACTTAAAAAATGGCAAGCTGTTCAGGAATGGGAGAGGAAAAAATATTATTTAACATTGAAACAATAAACATTAAACAAAATAATAATAAACAACATGCTGACAATAAAGACAATAAGAGATAAAGCCAGAAACATAGCTCTATTAGACACACAATATCAATAACTTCTCAAACAAGGACCGGGCACCAAATAGTTCTCAAAAACACGTGTGGCTAGTGATAAGGGGAGCAGTGCAACTCGGTCTCTCAAGCCATTCACCTTTCGTATTTGCTTCTAAAAAGCTGTGTTTAAAAGAAAAAAAGAGGAAAGACACACCTATGATTTGATCCAATTAGGACAAGCTTTGTTGTCTTCCTTGTGTAAACTCCAAAACCAACTTGGGCCATAAGGTAACAAAAATGAGCAGCATCCAGCAGACCTTTAGAAGCTGTAGAAAAAGAAGCAACAGAATTCAGGATATTTCTTCTTGGTGGCAAATTGTAATTCAGTGTTCTGTATTGTCTTGACTTTGCATTCAAATACCTTCACAATGGAGATGTACCCATATAAAACTGTTCAACTTTACACTCTACATAGCAATTGCTTGTTTTCAAAAAAATAAGCTGAGTAATTAAAGCTCTTCCTTCAGTCATCACCCTGTTCATTCCCCAAGAGTTACCAAGAGTGTCTCCCATGGTAGCAATGGTCCTGGATTCCAAGTCCACATTATTGGTCAAGTTGGATAACACCATTGCTAGGTGAGGCCTCCAGTCTCCCCATTTCTCATCTCCACAGCACTAAAATTAGAAGAATCACTTAGTCAAACCAGTGACTGGAGCTCTGCCTGGGTGTTTTAACTTAACAAGGACTAAAACATCTTATCTGACAATTCTAGGGAAAACACATGGAAAGATCACTGCTGTGAACTACACTACTCACTGCAGTACCTCCTAGCCTCAACTGCAGCTCCCACTTGAATCTTACCGTGGATGCAGCTGGCATCCTTCCAGACATGAGCTGGTAAACAGTCTGCAGAGGGTCATTAATGGGGAGACTGTTGGCAAATCTACAGAGACATTACACAGAAAAACAAAACACAAACATGGGGTAAGCAGTTAAAATGTACTTGAACACTCGGCAGCAGTTAATCTAGCCTAGTTTAAGAGAAGCAAGTGCTGTTTGAAAATACTACACTGAATAAGTAATTGCCCAGTGGATAATGTTCAAAAGTAAAAGATTACTACTTCACTGGATCTCCCACTCTGACATAGGTCAGTTCAAGCTAGGAGAAACCTCAGGATTCTCCCCATGCCAGCTGACTAGACTTAGTACATGATGGCACAAGCTCAGAAAGCTGTGAGAAAGTTTTTCTATCTACCCACAAAGCTTGCATGAACATATCTGCTTCTTTCAGGCAAGAACAGAAGGTACAGAGTTACTTGGCTTTCACAAAGTTGACAGTGGGGATTTTGCACAGTTTTTTCAAAGCCTGACAGCACCCATCAAGCAAACCCACAGATAACGCTGTTGAAGTACCCCTTAAATGGAATGAGTTGCATAGAATAACTTCTTAGTTTGAAGTTTATGGCCAGAAGGCCCCTGAATAAGAAGTAGCAGATGACAACTGAATATAGAGGTAAAATTAAAGAATAATTCTTGCATGAGCTACTAAGGATAACTCATGATTTTGACATTAAGATTTCTGAGCAGAAAAATCTCTACCTCATTAGCAGAACAGGTAGTCATATTGTACTAATCAACAAGTAAAACAGTACCTGGTCATAACTCTTGCATGTGTCCTGCTGTCCATTTTGCTGGCAAGTAGCAGAGCATGACCCCATAAACCATGCTTCATGGCAGACTCCAAAGCATCCTAATTAATACAGAAATTAGTTTTCTGGTAATAGCTCAACATACTACTCAAATAAGCAATGACCATTTTACAGTAGTACTTTGTGACTAAATGAAAAAAAAAAAGTTCGTTTAGGTCAAATGCTAACACATGAATATAATCTTGTTTTATATTATAAATCGTAGGGCATAACATTTTCCATATCAGTGTAGTACAGTGCCATGATATACTATATGCACTGCAAGGTCCAAAAATTATTTTAACTGATGCCCAGAGCTTTAAGATTTGTGAAAAATAAGTAAACAAAAGTAAGACACATGCAGTATTTGGAATAGCAGTATAAACATTCACCTTCTTGCGGCCATAGAGCAGCAACTCTCTGAATCTCTCTGTCTCTTTTTCAAGACTGTCAATTGTGGTTATAAGACTATCAGTGAGAAATGAGAGTTGGGCTTCGCCAGATTCCTCTTCCACTTGTTCCAAAGCCTCATTAGTGAAATCAATCAAATTTGCCTCATTAGGGGACTTCCCAGGAAGCCACACTGTTTTGTGATCTCGGAGCAAAAGTTCAGCCAGGTCTGTTCCCACAACAGTCTATACATGTAGAGAAAAACAAAAATAAAATAAAAAAATCTTCAACATTGCCTTCATTTTATTTGTCATTTCAACAATACTGTGTGAATATCAGCACCTCTGAGCATCTGAGGACAAGACACCAGTCTACATGTTCCATCACTCTGAACTATTCCAAGACAAGTCACTATATACTGTATTTTACATAAATGCCATTTTGTGTATAAAATATTTTAGGATAGATAAAAATTCAAGCAGAGAGACATACCCCATTCTGCCTGCACAACAGTACAATAAAGTCCCAAAGCAGACTTGCAGATTCTTTGTCAATTAAATTTTCATTCTTAAAGCACTGTGTAGCTTTATTTTGTGCAAAATTAATAACATCCACTTTATGGGTGTCATCCCTGAAAAAAAAACAAAAAAAAGTTTTTAATGAGACAAATGTAAGCATTCTGATCATTACTGTGAACAGTCTGAGAAACAAATTTAAAGCTCATGTATTTTTTAAGCAGGTTAAAAGTCACTGATATTTTAAGTCAGTTTAAATCCTGTAATTGGTAGACAATTAAAAGTTCCTTGAAGAAGTGAACTCTGAATGCATGGAAGTTATTTCCCAAATGTTTAAGAACATACTTAGCAAGAGGACCAGGAAATGCTCTCATCTCTTCTTGCTCAGGAGAATGTTGTAACATAGTCTAAAACACAAATACAAACAGTAAGAAATCAGTACAACAATTAATTTTGCTTTTTAATAATAAAAAGCCCAGACCTGGACATAGGTCTATAGCTCCAAGTTCCCTACTCCCCTTTCAAAAGGAGTACCTGTATTCCACCACCTCCCCTTTTTCTTTCAAACTTTACCTCCATACTGTGCATTTCAACCAGAGCTGGCTGTCCTTCTGAAGGCAGGTTTGGCAGCACTTTTATTAGGAAGCCACCAGGACCAAACCTAGCACAAATATGAGGCACTGAAAACTTCTCAGGCGTTGAGGGCCTTAAAGGTGCTGAAATGGGAAGAAAAGATAAAATAAGAACAAGCAATGTGTCTTGCAACTAAGTAAACTTGCTGATGTATTTATCCAGCTCAGTAATCCTGCAGTACTAGTGGAAAATACCCTGCCATTCAGTCTGGCAAAACTTTATAAGCAATAATTAATCAGTTCCATTCTAGTCCTAAAGATCTTCTGAAGATGTGCAACAAGCACTAAACTAGACTACAGAACTTCAAAATCCACTTATTTTTTCAATGCAGGGCTTTCACTGTTTGTACCAGACGTATTTCTGCGATCTCTGTATGACGCACCTTCAAAGAGCTAATGATATACTTCAACATACCCTAGAAAAGCTTTTCCAGAGAAACTGTGGTTTGTTCCCCACTGAAAGGGTAAGAAAAACTTATGGAAAAATTTGAAGTTTTAACTAAGTTAAGCTTTAATCATTCCCCATGAAGCACAAGCAGTGTAGTTAATCTATCTAAAAGAGACAATTTACAAATTGAAGTCCACAGTATTTAATAGCAAACACTGTCTAGCTACTACTGCTCTGTGATATGCACAAGTTTCAGGAAACCTTTTTCCTGTTAACAGGCTCAAGGAATACATTAAAGGCATTTCACACACTACAGTGCAAACTACCACTGTAGACAACTTCACAAGCATGGTGCCTTCCCTCCTCCTTCCCCAATGGTGCCAATACCTTGATCTACAGCCGACCATCCAGCTTCTGTCGGGTAGCCATAATCTGCAAAAGGCTGTTGTCCATCAAAGTTAGCAGCATATCCGCCATATGGATAATCTGTGTGGAGCGACACTGCCTGCGCAGTAGTTTCGTACGCATTAACCGTTAGATCATGATTACTTCTATACAGCTGGCTCTAAACAGATCATATTAGTAATTGTTAGCAGGCAGCGTGAAGTTACACAGAGCAAGCAGTACTGCAAGCGGGACTCAAGACCGGAAGCATTCCCTGCCCCCCTGATTCTTTGCACTGTTCGCAAACCAGGCTTCCTACACCACTGCACCTGAGAAAGCTACCCTGCGAGACACCTGCAGCAACAGGCTACAGAAATCATTACCACATCTTAGTGCTCTCCCTCGGCGTCTGTACTACGTTGTGTGAAGGATAACATCATAGAATGAATTACAGGTTTAAGTGTTGCGATGGATCAGAATCTGCTGTAACACTTTGACAGAAAATCTCAACTATTAAACCTGGTGAATTCCTGAACAACTTCAGGTGCCTAAAGATTAATGCCTAAATGATCTCCAGTACTACTTCCAATATCACTAATGAATTAGAGTTCAGACTGGAAACCCACCTAAGCTTCCAAGAAACATGATGAACCAACACACAAGACTACAGCTGAAGTGACACATTCCACTAGCAGAGACTGTACCTTAAAAACTACCCAAATATTCGGTGTTTTTCAGGTATTTGTACTTCTGGCATAAGTAGATGAGTAATCAGTTAGATTTGGTTTTCGCTTTTAAAGTCAAAATAGCATCATACAAATATGGAGTTAGTCTTTTAACAGATCCCAAGTTCAGTAATAGCATTCATGCTTGTGATGAGAAAAACATAACGCTGAAAGCCAGGCACATTATCAACTACAGCCAAGCACAGCGAGGGCAAAGTTCTCACAAACAGCAAATGGATTCAGCAGAGGAAATTTTCCATTTCTGTGTGTGTGGCAACTTGCACAGCTGAGTGCTGATTTTGGTTAAAGTTCTCTTGACAACTGTGATAAATATTAAGTTCAAAACTATATTACAAAACAGCCTTAACTTACAGAATAAAGTTTTCAAAATACATATTCCCCAACCTAAACCCAAAAATATTTCTGTATTTCTAATGTTTCACCCACCCCTAACACAGAGAAAGGCCCAACTCAGCTAAAAGAATACTTGATGGGACCACTTGAAACTCACTTGTTGCGAGCGAGAGCTGAAGCTGCTCTGGTGACTGTGAACACTGCGGGAGCTACGGAGACTATGACCAGAATGCTCACTGTGGACACTGCGCCTATCAAACTCATCACCGTAAGGATCTCTATGGGGTTCAGACTCATCATCAAAACTTCCAGTAAAACGAGGATCATATCTCCAGTTATCTTCGTATCGGTCATGTCTGAAGAACAAAGGAACACACAGAACACAAATAAACAGCCACCCATACCCCTGGGGAACTGACTTCACTGCACACCTGTCAAGAAGAAAACTGCACCTAGCTTCAGAAAGGCTTTTAGATTATTTCCCAGATTGAGGTTTTTATTACAGTAAACACACTGACATTTCTTCAAGAAGTTAATCCAGAATATTGAAGATCAAGACCAACACCATACTCGGAGTCTGCTCTAGGAAAACCCAAAGAATGTTCATCTGATTGGAAAACAAGCCCTACTGCCTTAAATCCTTTTCTTAAGAGTAACATGACAGCTAATCTGTTTTTCCTCAATGACCCATGTTAAAGCTACAGAAAGGACTAGCAACATATATCCATGAAATGTGTAATATTGCATTTTAATAGCCTGTTTCAGGATGCATCGGCCTTCCTAGTGAATATTGAGAGGATTTTCTTTACAAAGCTGCACAATACCCTGAAATTCTGATGCCTGACAAAACTATCACAACAGCTCATAAACTTTGAAGGCTTTGGGGCAGATCTTCAGCAAATAAAGTGGTATTTCTGTTAGTGCACAAGCAAAGTCTCAGCTTGTGCCTTAATACTCCCATAACTTAATTTTCTGGTGACACATTTGACTATGGGGGACACAGCCCTGAAGAAATCAATACCAGATTCTCGGCCTTCACTCAGACATACACACTAGTTCTCCGATTGTCATCAGCACCTAGGCCCCATGCTGCCCCAGATCTGGAAAGAGCATTGAGAGAACATGGATCGAACGGACAAACCTGTTGCCATACCGGTAAGGGTTGTGTTCAGCATCATACCAATACCTCTGATCATAACTTCTAGGATCTCTGTATCTGGGGTCATATGCTGATGAGTAACGTTCCCAGCGACTTGGATCTTTGGAAAACAAAAATAAATGGTTCAGGTATTGGAAGCCATTGCCCATAACCTTTTTCTACTCCTTTCTCTTTAATTACATGCTGATTTGGTCCTGAAGCATGTAACCAAACCAAAATAATGTACTTAAAGCTACATAAATATGTCCACTTTTTTAGTTAAAGAAAAAACTAAAAAAAAAAATTTCACACCTTTCAGGGAAACATGGTTATTATATAAAAAAAATGTAACAATTTTCTGATTTAAAAGTTTCACTTCCACATAAATTGTTGTTTAAATCTGCAATTTTCTACAGAAAAATTCAGAGTTCTTTTTGCTACCTTACCTCCATAATCATATGAGTTTGGGTAGTAGCCTGGATAATAATCACTCCATCCACTTTTTGTATAATAATCTTCAGCATACCCTTGCCTGAAAGAAAGTGCACAGGTCTAAGAAATTACTGTTCCTCCTTCAATCTCTTTTGAAGTCAGCAGGAGATATGAAGAACTACATGCCACAAAGGATTAGGTAGAGTTTCATATTTAAAATACCGTATTTAGAGGAATTCAAGGAATCATAAAATTAAGACTTTACAAACCAATATATTACTAAATTGTTGTGTGCCACAAAAACCAGACAGCCCTTACTACACAGTAATTCAGTGATTTTTTTGTAAACTGCTTAGGTGATAAGTTTACTTACTTACAAACAATTAATCACAAAAACTACTGCTCTAATTACCATCCTTTGAACTGTCTCAACAGAGAAGTCAGTAAATTAACAAGTAATGAAATAATTGCTCCCTCAACTTTAACAGTGTTTTGTTACACATCTTACAGTGACAAAGAGAGGACTGTGGTCTGGAGAAAAGGTCATGAAAATGAGTCAGGACATGAACTAGCACTCCCATAGATAATTCCGAACAGAGGGTTTCAGCCTCTGGGGCTGCCGCTGTGTTATGTCACCAGCATCAAATACAGTCAGAAAACAAGAAAAACCAAAATGCACTACACCTTTCTTTGGGTACCTGGCCAAAGCACTCAATATCGTATCACCCTGTTTGACCTGGAGCTGATGGCAGTCTATGGCTGGCAAGCACACAGAATGCTAACGCTGTAGGGTGAGGTGATTTTTTTACTACTGTAACCCCCAACACTATTTTCATTCTGCGCTCAGTCTGTTTTTCAATCTCAGCTTTTCAGCGGATGCAGCAACGTCTCAAGTGTTAGCACATCCTTACATTTAATACTCCAGTGAATCAATGAGATAGCATCGAGATGCAATTGTAACACAGCACACACACACAGAGCTAATTCCAGGCATGTTCTGGGTTATTACCTTTCTCAATAGGCTTGGATGGACAGTGGCGTGCAGGAAAGGCTTGTTTTTCATTAGAGTAAACAGAGAGGACTGAATAGAAGAAAATACTAATTTCCAGAGCCCATGCTAGAATACTGATTGTCCCAATGAACAGAACAAGCACAAGAACCTCACTAAAACCAACACATCAAAGTAAGAGTCACTACATATACAAAAGATAATTAGAATACCTCTGATGGAAAAAGAAAGATGTGGCCATTACTTGAAAAACCACAAGCCTTTATTACATGCCATTTTTAGGACACCATCCCACAATTTCTGAAAATGCTAGAAGAGGAAAAATGTAGCATGCCTACATATGTGTATGTATATACATGTATGTTTATATCGACACACGTGAATACACACGTGTATACACTCACACACATATGTACACACTCACAGGAGGTAAAGATATTTAAAACCAATGTGGAATGATGGGAGCTTTCATGCTCCTCTACAACTGATCGTACAGCTGATAGTGCAAACCCCAAAGCAGCCAGGCAAGTAAATTGCTGCTCCTCCCTGGAACACGTGGGAAGTTTGCTAACACAGCACCTACCTCTGCAGAGGAGATCTGATCTTATCAGATCAGGTTTATCCACCCAACCACTCTTCTCAGTCTCCTTCAGAAAGATGTTATTCCCCTCCCCTTCCCAAACAGAGATTATAAAGATGCATCATCCATACTGGTACACGAAGGGCAAGTTTCAGATACGCTATCACACTGACTTTGCCACTCTTAGGCTCTGCTGCCCCGCAGGACCACACCGCAGCCCACACCTGACTGCACTGTCATGTCACACATCAATGCCGACAGAGCCACTCATATCAGGCTTTGATCTGCCCCATGCCACCTGTAGGAATTTCAACCTCTTATAAAAATAGTACATAGGGAGAGGACAGACCAGGAAGTGCTACTAGAGGTTATTATCTCATTACAAGATCTCACAGAGCACTTAGATTCACTTAAGAAGATGACAAAAGTTATTCAGATGTATCTATAGCCATTGTGTTGTACTCCTCAAGCTAACCTCAGCACTGAGTCCACGGCGGTGAGTTCTCACCTGGCAGAAATGCCAACAACCACCCAGAGAACTGAATGAAAGGAGTGATAAGGCTTCAGCAACAGACAAGGCTGCGGAATTGTACCCTTCTCAGATGTAGCATTTGATACCATCCATTCCTATGGCAGCACACAACCAGTTTTTGAACTTCCTTGCTGCAGCTTATGCTACAAAACTTCAACAAGCATCCTTATACTCACTGCTTCAGGATATCTCAGAGCTTTACTCAGTTTAGGAGTTGCATACCTAGAAGAAGGCCTGTCCGAGCAGTGACTAGCTCTGGAACTAGGACGTTCAGGCTCAGAATACCGATAGCTCCCAGGCTCCATATAAGCAGTGCCGGTGCTATCATAGTGTCTGTACCGCGGGTCATACTGTCCATAGCTATCCTCCTAGAAAAAGAGATTGACATGTAAGGTAAGAGGCTTCCCACCTCCAAGAATAAACCTTTAAAAACAAGCAAATCACTATGCACACCACAACTGTGATACCTGAAGAGATGCAGTTCAATAGGCTGCAGTATAGCTTTCTATACCTGCTGTGGCAAGCTGTATTCAAGTCCATTAATATCCTGAACTTAAGAAAAAAAAAATTATATCTGGACTAAAGGCAGTTCAACTACTGCACTGGCCACTCTTTTAAACTGTCAATAATTCAGGCAGCAGATGGGAACCAGATTTGAACACCTGAGCAGCTAAGACAGTTATAACTGCCAGCTTTTCCCAAAGAACCAAATAAATTGCTATCAGATGACACTTGTGCCAACTGGAATTGGTATCAGCAACTACTTTAAATTTTTATAATCTTTGTAATGTAAGTTTTGTTACTGATGATTTTTCCCTACAATTAAATACTTAAGATGAAGACTACACTGAATGTTGATCATGATACAAGTGTTGAAACTCATAATGCAAAGATGAAAATTACTAGTACATGCTGAGGGGAGAGGAAGGAAAAAAAAAATTACCATGTAATAAAGATGAGCTGCTGTTCTGGGGTCTGCAGGAGGATAAGGTGGATAGGGAGGCTGGTAAGCATCGTAAGGATGTCTGTAGTAGTAGTAAGGGTTCTGGGGTGGACCAAAGGCATCTTGGGGAGTCTGAGGCAGGGATGGACGCTGCAGGTCTTGTTGCACATTGGGCACGACTGACTGACTGGTGGTGGCAGGAGCTGCGGAAGCTGGAGCACCCGATGGCTGTCCAGATGCTGGTTGTTTATCAGGACTTGTCTGATCGTACCTTGTCAGCTGTGCTGAACTTGCCTCTTGGGGACCCACCGGTTGAGGATGGTTACTCAGCACCTGGTTCTCGTGCTGCTGTGATGCCTGTGTGGCTTTAGTCCCTGTGGCAATCTGGCAGTTTGAAGGAACCGAGGACTGCCCAGAGGATGCTGGTTGCTGCATTTGAGCTGCTTGCATTTGTGGTTGAGAAGGCAGTGCTCCCTGCACAGCTCTGTCTGATACAGCCTGATGCTGTACATCTTTTGTCACCTGTTGATAGAAATGCTGTTTGTCACGCATCTCAGGACCAACCTGACCAGCACCACCAGCTGACTGTTGAGGATACACTGGACAACCAGAAAGTGACTGATTATGCACCTGTACAGAGTTATTTGCACTGCTTTTCTCCAACGTCCGTGATACTGTGAAGTCAAGCACCCCAGCAGCTTCTTCTTTGTTATTTGAATGATTTGCAGAATTATTAGCCTGTACTACAGAATTAACAGGGGGGACTAGTGCACTTGTACTTCCACTGGGAAGATTCGTCCCAGGAGACGTGGATGAGTTAGACCCTGGCTTGCTAGCAAATTCAGGAACAAAACCTTCCATATTAACATTCTTTTGTCCTTCTGGAGCCAAATTAAGTGGAGTTTTCATAAGCAAGTTTGCAGGCTGATTAGAAGCAGTATCAGAGGAATTAACAGGGCTTTGTAATAAATTATGTTTTAACAGATTAGCATTTGGAAGTGCATTAACCAACAGAGATCCAACTTGCATCACAGGTAATGGCACGTTTTCCCCAGAAATGGTCCCACCAGCATGTGAAGTTTGGGGACCCATTGCAGGCTTGTCCCCAACACCAGAGTCCTTCATTGACTGATTGTTTTCATTGCTGCTTAGCTGATTAGACAGAGAAATAGAAAAATTAATTGGCTGAGCCAAATTATAGCTTTGATTAGGCTGAGCAATCAGGATAGGCTGATTTTGGAAAGACTCTGTAGGTGGAGAAGACAACAAACTCGCATAACCAGAACTTGCCTGAGACTGAAGCGCCTCCTCTTCTCCCATTTTGGGAGGATTCTCAAGATTTTCAGAAGATATATTTCCATCTTGGGAAAGCTGCACAGCAATAGTACCTGGTTTACTTGGCTGCTGATTAGACAGGCCTTCTTCTGGTGGCTGAATGACTTCTACAGTTTGTTTGGCAGGTACGTACACTGCAGGAGCAGCAGGAGCTAGAAGAACATTTCCCCCAAAATTAGGTAATTCATTATGAGCCCACAAAGTTGTTGCTGGACTATCACACTTCTTAACTGCTCCCTGTGCTCTTGTTGAGGACCTTCTCTCAGATACTGATTGTATGTTTTCCATAACAGGTCCAGAGTGCAGCATATTTCCAGCTTCACCAGCGACTGCAAGAGGCAGTGGGTGTACCTGAGGCATGAAAATAGTCTCCAGGTTATCTGGTGGCTGTTCAAGATTGCCTGGGGATGCAGCCGGCACAGCTGTATTCTTCTTGATATTCTTTTGGTTTGAGTGGTTCTCTCTTAATTCAACCACCATCTTTGCTTGGTCAATCTCTGCAGGTTTTATACCAACTCCATGTGACCTTACAGGTTCAAAAGAACTATTTGCACTTGTCTGAAATACTCCTGTAGGCTTAGGAGGACTCGGAGTTGGAGGCTGGGATAGATTACCATGGTAGTTCTTGCCCAGGTTTAGCTCACTCGAATCACCTCCCAAAGGAGAGGAGTCGATCTGTTTAAAGAAGCTAAGGGAAGATTCTTCATCAGGTCTCCCACTTTCCTGCTGAATAAACGTACCAACTTGCTCTTGAGGTCTTGCTGAGCTAGAAGCACTCCTGTGGCTCATGTTGCTATAATTTGAAGACACACTATCTGGTCGGACAGGGTGAGGTAATGAATCAGGTGCTTCCAAATTTGGTCCTCCTTCAGCATGGCTCACAACAGCATTCTTGGGAAGCATCTGACCTGGAAAGGATCCATATCTGTACAGATCAGCACCAGCACCAGGGGATGAAGCACTGATGTTCCGTGGTTCAACTGGCAGCACTTCTTGATTCTGAATGCACTCCAGGTTCTCAACATTTTCATACTGTGACCCACCACTCCCAGATGCATCACCTAGACGTGCCTTGTCATCGCTAACAAACATGGAGTGCTTAGCGGCCTGTGTCTCCTGCTGACTTACAATTTTAGGAAAGTATGGGGCATCCATTCCTTTTTGTACCATCTCGTTGACTGAACCTGTACCAATCTGCGCTTGAGAGAGAACATTATTTGCAGCCCGCTGAGGGTGCACCGGCTGGTGATACAAGGAAGCTGAACTTGGCTGACAAGCACCAAACTCTGTTTTCTCAACTATGTAATTTTTTTCAGATGAGAGTATTTCTTCATTTTCTGCCTCATCCCCTTTGAAAAACATGGAGAGAGTTCCTGGATCTTGATCTGCGGGAATAGGTCTGTTTGATGTTTCAGACATATGTGGAGACTGGTTTTGGGGGTTATTTTCCTGAGCTGTGGGAACGACAAAACTGGAGTCTTGCAATGGTGGCTGTGGGTAAAACTGCTCCTGGTATGGTTGACTTAACCAAGCGTTAGTTGTTTCTGCGTTCTGCCTAAACACATTTCCAGGCTGGATGCTGTTCATGTGATGAATGCTATTTGCAGAGCCATTTTTCCCATTCTTTTCACAACCAACAGATAAAGGCGCTTGCACGATATTTTGTGGAATACCTTGGTGTACAGGACCCTGCTGTAAATTTGCCTGTGGAGGAGGATGAGAAGTGCTAACAGAAGACTGAGAAATGTTATGAACGTCACTCTGAGAAGACGGCTCAGGATAGGGCACAAAATTTCGAACTGGTGACTGCAGGTTACCTTGAACAGGCCTCCACTGAGACACAGGCTGCTGAGGAGGTGGAGGGAAGAGTGCTGTTGCGTTGGGTCCTGGAGGAACATCATTTGGATCTCTACTAACATCTTGTCTACCTCCAGGTTGGTTTGACGCAGACACCATTCCAGGATGCACACTGAAAGAATTTTCTGTTCCTGTATTGTAATGCAAGGGTACTGCGGGCCCACGGAGCCCAAGATCTGCATTTGGATGCGCTTCTGTAGAACTACTTGTAACATATCCTGGGGACGGTGAAGGAATCGGAACATTAGAAAACGTACTGGTATTTATTCCTGGTTGAGATACAGGAGCTGACAAAGACATATGCGGTCCGTGAGGATTGTCCCCTGCACGTGATGGTGAAGTATGCATAACAGCCGGCTGCGGGAACACCGCGGGGGAAGAACTTTGCATAACCAATGCATTGCCCTTGGATGGATTATCTAAAGGGGGACCCTGTGGAGTCTGTCTGCCAAATGCAAAAGGGTCTGTCACAGGCTGCACTGGGGCAGCTGCTGCATTTGCTCGTTTACTGAGTGAGCTGTTTCTCCAGTACATGTTCCGAGCAATGCCTGCAGGAGGTGGAGCTGCCGCTCCTGCTGGAACAGTCTGTGGAGGCTGCTGCATGATGGCCTTCCAGCAGGGTCAGACGCTAGATGACAAACTCGTAGTGGATGCCGTAGACAGATTCCTTCTTCCACCCTGTTACAGCAAAACAAATGACAAGTCAGTTTGCTTTCTCACAATACCTGCAGCATTTAAGCAATTTTTAATTTAGAAACAAAATTATTTTAAGAACTTGAGGGGGAAAATACAGCTCTTTTCTCCAGAATGCATATGAAATTTATACACAACATTGTATTTCTAAACCCAAGCCCAGTATTAATGAAGTTTAATGCTGTGTGGTAACAATGAACATTATTTAACTACAGTATCAACAAGCAGCTCCAAGTAAGAGTAATTACACAGTTCAGTCCTGTACAAATGTTAACATATCAGGCAGTCAAAACACCAATGGTATTTTGCTGTTACCTTTCCCCAAGAGTGTTTTAAGCAGAAGTATGCATCATAGACAAGACACAGCAGCACTCAGACTACAACAGAACCTGCAAGCACTATGGCAAGCTCAATTTAATTATAAAGAGTTAAGAAACTATTATCTAACTCTAATTCTGTTAGAGACAATCTTCAGCTCAGTGGCACAGTTGCTCAGTGTGAATGGACATTTTACAGGTAAGATGAGAAGCAACCACCTCCAGAAAGAATCCATCAGATGTTATTCACCTCAAAAGAACACAGTCCATTTTTGGTTTAATAAAGAAAACATTGTGCAGGACAGTAGCATTACTTTGAGAAAAACAACCTGGTTTTCATCACAAATATTCTCTCTTCTAAATTAATGCTGCATAATAGTAAAACTTCATTTAAGAATGTAGATAATCAACTCCCTCCACCTATGAACTAATCAATATTCTTGCTTTAACGCTAGTAAGACTTTGGCACAGAAGCAGAGCTATAGCTACACGTCAGGGTGGAAAGGACAGGCATAGAAGCATTCCGACTCTGCCAGCAAGAACTCCAAACAATATCAGTAAGGAATGTGGTACACAGGAAGTTCAGTAAATTAATCCAGAACATGTATTTGCAATCTTTTCTCCTAGGACGATACCAAGGTGAAGGTTTTCCAGCTGGCCATGCTTGCTGCCAACCATGTCACTTAGAAAACCCTGCCTGAACATCCACCGCAGTCTCCACACGCTTAAGAAACCCCAGGCTGTTCTGGACATCCCCATTTATTTCTCGTCGTGTTCCTTACTGTATTAACCTAACCGCAAAAAATCCTCATCCCTCCAAATAAACTAATGTTTTATGCAACATACTGCGAAGTGGGGAGGAAAAAAAGCTAACTAAAGCATCTGCCAAGACAGGTACCTCCTGGGAAGCACTAACTTAACTGAACAAAATGTTGATATATACTCAGCAGTTCTGTTTTTAACAGAAAAATTGTTTCTGAAATAGAGTTGAGCACAAAAGCCAACTGGTTTTACAACTTAAATACCCGCTTCCAATTTTCTAACGTGGATTTCACTCCTTCCAGTGTCTTACGAGATTTACACAAAGAAAAAAATCCTAACACTTTACCACTTTTTTTTGGTAACAACCAGTACCAGTAATTAGCTAACTAAAATAAGTGCAGAGTTCCACTTTGAAGCACTGGCTAGCCATTCCTACAAGATCTCCGATGTTGCATTACAGAAGTTCAATACGAGGGTATCAGATTTGTTACAGAGGGAAGTTAATATTAACAGACTGCACACAGTAGTAAAAGCATGCAAGATTCGAAGAATTAAGTTCAAATAAAACAAACGTGCCTGTGTCAGGTAATTTAAACAGAAGATATCAACTCAGTGATACCAACCTTCCCTCCCCCCAATCCAATATTAACAGAAAGGCTGATTTCAGGAAATTTAGAAATGAGAAATAACTATGGAACTTAAAGGCAATCCATCTCTGCTTTATCTAGTTTGGAAATTCTTAACTTTCAGCAGGTTTATTAATAGATAATGCAGAGCAGTCTGCTAAACATTAGTCACCAGAAATAACAACTGCAGACGGCGTTTCCAGACATCCCAAGAAAATGTTACCAAAGAGGAAAAAAAAAGTATTATACCCTCTAGACAAGGCCATTAAAAATTTTCACCTGATGAGCTCTATAGCCATGATTAGTTTTAAACTCTTCTCTGAAAATTTATCTGCGTGAAGAAATTATTTAGGGGGAACCAATTTAACACTATCTCCAAGGGACATTAATTAAATAAATTATCCTCAAACAAGAATAAGGATGCCCACAACACAGGTTACAGAGTACCAACATTAAATTCTCATGTGTGCCTATGCACACACGGGTTTGCACACACATGTGCACGTACCAAACAATCAATAACATGTTCACGTACACAGATTCCTAACAACGAAAACAAAACGAGGGAAAAAAAAAAACCACAGAACAAACCCCGCTGCAATCCCAAAGACAAGAATAGCTGGAAAATGCCATTTGCAGCTTTAACATCAGTAACTGGGACACTAGTTTTTCAGATGTGGTTTCTACACAGCCAGCTGCACACCTGCACACATGTGGATGACGTTCAGACAGGACACGTTCTACACCTTTAGCACTGCTGGCAGCTTCCTACCGGCTTTCTCACCAAGGGCAACCACAGTTATAAATGCTATTCATCAGAATGAGCAATCTGGGAATCAAAAGCACAAAACTTCATATGATTTAAAAACAGCAGCAGCATAAAACATTCCCACTTGGTTTGTACGGGAGGCTGACCACCAGCTCCCCACACCTGCAGGCCCTGAACACTTGCAGGCAAGTGTGTTACTGAGTCAGCACCAGTTGCTGCTTCTCCAACGAAGCACAGACCCACGATACCTGACAACCGCAAAAAAACGCCCTGAGGTGCGAGAACTCTTAAGTCTCGTCAAAGGAGACACACGGTAACGAGTGTCAGGTGACACTGCTGGCGGCAGGATCTCTTTCTGTCCCCCCCGTGGCACTCGAGGCGACCCAGAACAACCCCAATCCCACGGGGAAGCCGCTCCGGCAGCCCGGCCCCGCTGACTGCGGCAGCGCTCCGCCGCTTTGCCCCTCCTGCGGCACCACAGCCCGCCCCACCCGGGACCAGGGCCCGAGCCCCGGGACCGCCACCGGCCCGCCGCCTCCCTGCGCTGCGACAGGCGGCCCCGGCTGCCACCGCCCTCGGGCCCTCCCGCGCTGAGGCGCGACGACACCGGGCAGCCGCTCTGACAGGCCGCCGGCCACCGCCAGCCCCGGGGCCCGCACCTCAGGCCCTGCGCTCCTCACGCAGCCCGCCCAGGATCCCCTCCCAGCCCCTCCCTCACCCGCCCCTCGCTCCGCGGCAGCACCCGGTCCCCCCCCGCGGTACCTGGCAGCCCCCCGCCGGCGGAAGCTCCTCAGCAGCGGGCGCCGCGCCCCCTCACGGCTGCAGCACCGGCCCCCTCGGCCGCCATCTTGGAACATCCGGCTCGGAGTCCCGCCGCCGCCGACGTGTCACGCCGCGCGGCGCGATGACGCCATGACGCATGCGGAAGCCGGCACGGCGCGCACCTTGTTTGTGTTTCTCTCTCGCGCCGGCTGCCCCGCCCTTTAAAGGGAAAAGGCGGAAGGGAGAAGAACAGCACTAAGGGCGGAAGTGGCCTCAACAGCGCAGGCGCAGTGCGGACGGACAGGTCGCCGGTTCGAGGCCCGGCTGGGGCGGCTGCGTGTGCGGGCGTATGTGCGCCTCCCCCGGACCGGCGCCGCCTTCTCGGCTGCCCGCTCGGCGAGGGCTGGGCCGCGGGCGGGCCCGGAGGAGCAGCGCTGCGCTGCCCAGCCTCTGTCCGCTACCGGCCGCCCTCGGTTTTGCGGTGCGCGGGGTCCCGGTCTCCTCCGGCAGCCGCCGGGCACAGCAGGAGCGGCCCCGCCGAGCTTCCAGCGGGATTTCCGAGCCCTGGGGTGTCCCGGGGGGGCTGCAGTGGCGGAGGCGGCCGCCAGGGCGGGACAGAGGACCGCGGGCCCCGGGAGGCTGCGGCCTGAGCCCGAGGGGGGCGGTTCGGGGGCTGCCTCGGGCCTCTGAAGCCGAGAACGAGAAAAAGTGTGAGGGGGGGGCTTTGGAGGAAGAGGCGAAGGGAAGAAACGGTTATTTACAGCAAAGCGAGGTCCCTGCCCCTCAGGTCCATGGGGGCCTGGCGGGTGAGGGGACATGAGCGGTGTGGGGGGATGTTAATCATCACATCATCGCTCGGAAGGCCTGGGTACAAGTCCCCAAAGGCGGCAGTGTCACAGACCCCAGTGTTCATCCCCGGGACACCGCCACAGCTTGGGGAAGCCCTTCTCCAGAGAAGCGAGTGTTTGTGGGGTGGGTTTTTTTAAACAAAATCACATATCCAACAGTTATGCGCAGGCCTAAAGACTTCGCCCCGCTCTGCTCTGTGTCCCAGCTCTGTGTTGGTCTTTTTCACACAAACATGCAGCTTTTGGGGGGCGAGCCCCTGCTCAGACCCACGGAGGATGAAGGATGTCTCCTGCCCAGACCCGAAAGACAGCAGGTATCCAGTAACGGTGGCTGTCCCGGTGTTGTCACGCCTCGGAGGGGAAAATGCAAACGACCTAAATAAACATCTTAATCAAGGGTCATTATCAGCGCAAGAGCTGTTTCTGCACGCTTGATCATTAAAGCAGGGTAATATCCTCAAATCCCAGTCCAAGCAGGGGAAGCAGCACTTTGATGCTGGTGTGGGAACCAGAGGCAGCGCTGTGATTTTTAAAGTGCCTTTCATCTCCCTCTTTTGTAGGAACATTGTTATAAACCAGCTTGTCAAATACAATTTCCCTACACAAGCATGAATTGCAGATAAAGCCCTGGTCCTCCCTTGATATTTCCCCCAACAGGTGTAATCTGAGGAAATATGATTTTAATTAGCCTGATTGTCTTTTTAAAATCCGTGTGTATTCTATAAATACCATCAACAGCTTACATCTATCTATAGCTGTATATTTACATCTTGTATCTAACTCTTCTTCTGCACCTACACACACAATGCAAACACTAACGACAGCGTCTCACCTTTGCTGTTCTCCTGGTAGGTATGTGATTACACAGAATTGTCACACTAAGACATTCAATCCCTTTTCACCCCAAAGCTTTTTCTAACTGACCGGCTGTCCTGGGCAAATGCAGCCAGGTCTGGACCTGAGAGTGACCTGTTACAAATAAAGGCTGTGGGTGGGAAGAGGGCAGCGTGTGTCCTTTCCTCCTGCTTCATCAGTTTACTGAGGGTCCAACACAAGTGATACTGACCTTTTCCCATTCAATTTTGATAATTTATTGAGCCTTCAGCTTGCAGGCAGCCATAAACACAGCCTGGCCCCAGGAGCTTGCTATTTGAAGTATCAGTCCTCTGAGTTTAGAAACAGCAAAAATAGCTAAAGGAGAGTTTCTTTTACGAGTGTTCTGTATCAGGTTAGCCAGCTCGGACAAGCTGGGCTGTATTTATTTACTCATCTAGTTGCTGTGATAATTCAGACTCCCCCAGCCACGTTAACCCCTGTGTAATTCAAAAGCAGCTACACCTTGGATGAATTTGGCTCCTTTTATACATTCTTAGGGGGGTGATTGGAGCTGCAAGCTGCAGGAAAAATTCAGCAATCAGGCTTCAAGCAGCTGTTAGCAACTTTCTGAGCAAACACCAATAGCCTGGAGGTAGAAGCAATACAGAGTAGCGATTTCTAAATGTCCCATCTAATTGAGCAGGAGTAATGAAAACAAAGAATAACAAGCCCTCCAGCATGTAAACAAATTCCTCATAGCATCGATGTACTTGCAATTGGAACAGCTCGGTGCTAATCTTGTCTTACGCAAAAGCTTCTGAACCATCCCCTTGGCATGGGATGTATTTTTAGTGATTCTCAGCCTTTTTCACCTGGAATCCTAAAACAGACGTGCTTGCCATGACCCATTTGTCCCCCAGCATCTTCTGCTGACACTAAGGCTTGAAATTCAGCTCCCAGCATCTTACCGACAGGAGGTAAAGAGGAGCCGCTGGTTGGAGGGAGCTGGGAGAAGGCAAATCCTTCCGGATACAGAGTTGGTGGGAAAGCCCTGAGTGTGGAGGGAGGGTTTGGAACTGGGGCCATTTATCTTGTTTCTCATTTAACTTTCCTTCAATCCCAGCTGTGTTTAGTTCCCTCTTGCAATGTCACATTGTTTTGCACATCCTCATACCCCCTTTTTTTTCTTTTAATCCGTTCCAGGCTAAATTCTCACCTTGCCCATGAGTGACCACAGTGGTGCACAGGAGACCGGCCAGGAGAGAGTCTCACGGTAGCCGGAGCATCTCCCGGTGGCAGGAGCATCTCCCGGTCTCTCTGGCAGCACGGAGGCATGCTGTGCTTGCAGGCAGCCGTGGGCAGGAGCGCTGGGATGTGGCTGTGTGGGAGAAGCCGAGAAGGATGGGCTGCGTGGGAACACGGCTGGATGTTCCCAGATGCGATTCATGGCCAGCACATGTGCGAATCACGGTGAAGGCAGACGCGCTTCATCTAGTGCATCCCAGATGGGATACAGCAAGACGCAACTGGGGCAAGAGCACGTCTCAGGAAGCCCATCCTCCAGGGCATCCCTCGTGGTAACGAGGTCCTACTGCTGAACCACTTTTTGCAGGGGGAGGAAGGACTGTCCTCAGTTAAAATACTGCTTTCCATGGAATTTGCATGGAGTGCACATTGGCCCATCATCTCTGTGCTTCCCTGCTGCGAGGGGCACATCCAGAGCCACTGCTGCAGCACCAGCTTCCGAGCGGCCGCACAGAGAATGTCTGGCAGCCCCAAATCTGTCTGGGGCTGGATACCGGGGACATGTACACACATGCCCACTCCCTCCCTGGCCCCGGAGTGGAAAATACCAGCATTCCAGGAGTTACCAGGCTTATCTGATCTGGGAGGAGGTCCACGGCTATTTATATCCAGTTATTTGGGGACTCTGCAGCTGCATTTGGACTACAGAGTCCCTGCAGGGAACAGAAAGAATTAAATTCAATTACCTTAAAAATCTTGAGTGCAGCAAGGACAGCAAACGTTTCTGCGCGGTGTTTGTGGCCCGAGTGACATTAGTGAAACTTCCTCTTGGGGGCTGCTGCCCCGTGGCGGTGTTGTCGGATGGCTTCCCCGCGCAAGCCGCCACATCTGAGAGCCCAGCCATGTGCTCAGCGCTGCGTGGGAAGTAGGAGGCACTGTACATAACTCCTAACACCCCTCGGAGAGGGCTCTGTTTCCATAGGCACTCTGGAATTAAAAGCACGTGGCCATTTTATTTTTTTTTTTTACCCTTGGCCGTCTCATCAGCCAGAGAACACTCCTAAAAAAATTAATCAGAAAGCAAAGTTTTAAAGTGACAGAAAACAAGACTTCAAACATGCGCGAGCGATGTTCTTTAAAACTACTTTTCAACGTTTCCCCTTTTAGATCCTGACCTAACGGCAGAGAGGACATCAGAGCATCCACAGCACAGGTACGGGGCTAGAGCCCAGCCTCAGCCTCGCCGAGCCCCTCCTGCCCTGCTCAGACCAGATGCCCCAAGTCAATGAGAGCTCTGCCCGAGTTAAGGAGAAGGTCCCATTGCCCAAAGCCCTGCTCTGAGCTTTAACAAAGCCCCACAGGAAAGACAGCAGGTATCCAGTAACAAAAACACTAAGTTCCAGTTTTAGTAAAATCTAGATGCCCAGAAGCATCATTTATTGCAAATCAGTTAACCAAAAAAAACCAAAAACCAAAAAACATCATTTTTGCAAACTACAACTTTGCATGTAGATAACTTTATTACAGAAGATATCTTTTCTTAAACTACACTCTAGTTTATAAAACATAGGAAGGTTCAACACCACGTGATGTTTTTGTCACTCATATTAGGCACGTCACAAGAACAACGGTCTGAAATGTTAACTAAGATGAGTGCTCAGCAAGGCGCTGTGCCTTGAGAAATATCCGTTTTATTTGGTGTTCTAATACAAAGGAAGGAGGAAAAGGAACCCTTTTCTTAGGTTTTCTTGAAGAACTGCTCTCTAGTTGCCTGTCCCACCCGCGTATCTAGTCTTAGGGTGTCTGCTTGCCCTTGCACCCGAGTGAGTGATATTCCAGCACCTCTATAAGGTGACATATTTATGATATATTTAAGACTTGCTCATTTAGATTTTTGAAACAAAATCCACCTTTTCTTTAAAAAAAAACCCAAAACATATTTACAAACATTAAATCTGCCACAGGCTTATACTATATTTTACATCATACACAGGAAGAGTGTACACCAATATAAAAAAAGATGCATCACTCCAGACCAACAAGAACAAAATGTCAACGTTTCACCGCACAGACTCGGCTGTGCTGTCCTTCGCCCTCCGCCGGTCCGGCATCCCGCTGGAACCAGCAGCGCTTTCCACTGCGCACCCAGCGACCGCGCTGCCAGAGGAGCCGGAGCCGGGTGAGCGCGGGGCGGTGGCAGTGTCCTAACGCTCCGGAATCTCCCTCAGCTTGTCTGCGTCAATAGACGTGCCTTCTTTAACACAGGCAGGCCATCCTTAAAATAAGGATGTGGTTTACAACTTTATATTGGCATTTATTTCCTAAACAGTTACTCAAATGCAAACATGAAAACAAAAAAAACCAGTAAAGATATTAAAAGAAAAATTAAGTCTCTTTTGTGTAGAAACTCGACAGTTATGGGTTTGGTGTGTACTCCAGAGTTATGGGCTTGCTCTCTTAAAAGTTTGGCAAATATANAAATGTACAACTATATAATACTGAAATTTAAACAAAGAAAGATTCGTGACTGGTACCATAAAATGTCCTCTCAGATAAGAGCAAAGGAAGCATTTTAAAGTACATTTCAGAAATCCATCCATACTTAATTTTTTTTTCCCCTTAAGGAGTGGTATTTTTAGTCAATTTTTCCTTCTCCTTTTCCTTCTCACCTCTCTTTCTGAGTTGAAAGAGAAAAAAATAAATTAATGGCATTTCAGAATCACAAATCGCTGCTTATAGCTTGACATANCAGTTATGAAAATGAAAAAAAAAAAAAAAAAAAGAGATTGAACTTTTAAAAGTTTGGCAAATATATTTTTTTTTTTTGGTGGGGGATGGTATTCATGTTTTGTAGGGTTATTTTTAGCTTAGAACCTGTTCTTACAGGTCTATTATCCTGATTTATTTTTTTTTAGATCATAAAAATCATTTAAATATATATATTTTTATATATATATAAAAACAAGAGAGAAAAAATTTTCTATTATCAAGGCAAATGTACAACTATATAATACTGAAATTTAAACAAAGAAAGATTCGTGACTGGTACCATAAAATGTCCTCTCAGATAAGAGCAAAGGAAACATTTTAAAGTACATTTCAGAAATCCATCCATACTTAATTTTTTTTCCCCTTAAGGAGTGGTATTTTTAGTCAATTTTTCCTTCTCCTTTTCCTTCTCACCTCTCTTTCTGAGTTGAAAGAGAAAAAAATAAATTAATGGCATTTCAGAATCACAAATCGCTGCTTATAGCTTGACATAAACATTTCCTCTCAAATCAAACACAATGAACCCCCCCAAACAAAAGAGAACGTCCTATAAAAACCTAATTTTTTGATTTCTTAAAACACAACTGGTGTCCCACACACTGAGTTCTTAACAATAGAACATATAAATAAAAAGGCAGTGTTTTCATGTAAAATAAAAAGTACATAAATAAATATGAAAAAAAAGGAATTAATTTGTCTTTTTTTTTTTTATAAAAACATATTTAAAAAGGATCCTTTAATAAAAGCATCCAATGTCCTTTTAAAAAAGATCTCCCTCGAGCTTCTAACTCCCGCTGAGCGCCAGCGTCTCTGAAACACCGACTTTTACTTAAAGGCTTCGGGGATGTGTCCCATCTGTGACTGCATACTCGTGGGAGGGCTGGAGATGCCCTCGGACCAGTCGGACACGTTGGAGTGAGGAGACGAGCTGGACCACTGGTCCGGTGACTCCGGAGACGGCGTTAGGAACGGGTGGTCGGGCACCTGGAGCTGGTGGCTGGGGGTGTTGTCCAAGGGGGAGGAATAACTGTGCTGGGAAGGTGGAGTTAGAAACTGCGTGGTGGTCATGGGCTGGGCGAGGGAGGACGGCAGAGACGTGGGCAGCATCTGGGAATCTTGAGGCAGGATGGTGTGGACTGCCATGGTGCTGCTGCTCACCGGCTGCATGTCGGGCTGGCTCAGCTCGGTACCAAGGAAATTTTGGCCCATGTGGCCGCTGGCGTTGGAGCTGGGGTTGTGATGCTGCTGCGGCGGCTGCTGCTGCTGCGGCTGCTGCTGGGGTTGCTGCGGTGGCTGCTGCTGCGGCTGCATGTTTTGCTGCTGGAGCTGTTGCTGCTGCATCTGCTGGAGCTGCTGGCTCGGCATCAGGTGAGGCTGGGAAGCCAGCCGGGTGGTGGGCATGGCTTGGTAACTCATCATCTGCGACAAGCTGGTGGTGGGCAAGCCGTTGTGCAGGGTGGTCATCATGCCGTGTTGAAGGTTTTGCGTCTGCTGGTGCGCCGCTGGTTGCATGTTGCCTCTCATGGGGTTGTACTGGCTCTGGACCATGCCGTTCTGCAGCCTGCTGAGCCACTCGCACTGCCCGTTCAGACCCGCCGCTCCGCCGACGGAGAAATTCATCGGGGCGTTGCTCATCGCTGTGCTGGGGCTGGAGACCGGGAGGTGGGAGAGACGCGGGGGCACCGAATCGAAGCCCATCCTGCTGGAGCTTCCCATGGCCAGATCCTGCTTCCCCGCCATGTTGAGGTGATTGATGCTCATGTGGGCATCGGGCATGCCTGGCAGATGGTTCAGAGGCATGGAAGGAGACTGCTGGAACGGAGAGGTCATCAACGGAGGAGAGGCAACATCCGACAGGTACCCATGGGGCGACTCCAGGGAGTCCACTGGAGACAACACACCGGAGTTGTCAAGCAGACATCCTTTTCCATCTTGGGATTTTTTTCTCCGGGCTTTGAGATCTTTGGCATCCTTGCCGTTGCAGCTCAAGCCCTTGGTGCTCGGTTTCCTGGCCTTCTTGCCCTGGACGGCGGGTTTCAGGTTGCCGATGTAGCTGTTGGGCGAGCAGAGCGGTGGGGACAGCGTGGGTGCCCCCAGAGGGCCGTTGTGCAGCGGTGGGCTCCGCACCAGGTTGTACTCATCCAGCAGCCTCACGATGTCGTGGTGCATCCGCTCCTGGGCGATGTCCCGCGGGAGCCGGTCCATGTGGTCCGTGATGTCGCGGTTGGCAAAATGGTCCAGCAGGACCTTGGCGGTTTCGTAGCTCCCTTCTCTGGCTGCCAGGAACAGTGGGGTCTCCTCCTGGAAACCCAGCAAAGATGGGTCAGGTTTAAGTTCACAGATTCTCCTGGCTAACGCTATCCTGAGCTCCACACCCAACACCATGCAGCTGGGTGGCCGTGACATTAATCGTCTCGTCTCTGTGAGGTTTTGCTCCTGCTTTTTCTTACCCTGCTGAGCCACGTCCCTACATTGACACCAAACCAGAGAGCCTACAAGTGACCCAGAGCGTGCAAGGAGATGGCCACATGAACACTGCATCCTACTGCTCACTGAGCACAGCACGGCCCCTCAACATCACCCCTAGGACCAAATCCCACAGATCTTGGAGCTGAACCCAACAGCTTAATTCACAGAACAATCAAAGCAAAGCCTCAATGCCAGCCACTGTTGTATTTTAGGCAAAAACTACCCGCTCACAGACTCCCCAGATGGTTCTTCCCTTGCCTATGTCAGCCCAGGAGACCCCCACCTTATTGTTCTGCATATCCTTATTGGCACCGTTCTTCAGCAGAACCACCGCGGCTTCCACATTATTCACTGCAGCTGCCCAGTGCAGCGCCGACTTCCCTGCAGAGGAAAACCACGAAATACAACATGAGTTAGGGAGAGGCAAGAGAAACAGCAAGCTGCCCTCTCCTTCTGCCCCGAGGGAGCCGGTGTTCGAGTTCCCTGCAGTACCCAGATCATCCACGGCGTTGACGTCCGCGTGGCAGTTGATGAGGTCGTCCAGCATGCCCTCCACGGCCAAGCGAGCGGCCAGGATCAGAGGAGTGGTCCCGTCATGCATCCGGGCGTCGAGATCCGTTGCCCTGTTCCTAATCAGGATCTGCCGTGACAAGGACCAAAGCACAGGACAAACGTCAGGAGGGACAGACAGCAGACCCGCAGGATACCCGAGTCTCAGGACCTGCCACCCCCTTGCCAGAGGCTGGTCCCTCCAGCCCCGCTCCCAGTCTGGGGGTGCACATCTGAGGGCAGCCCTGGGGCTGTTCCTTTGCTGTCCCCTGCCCCAAGACAACAGGGGCTCCAGCTTTCACGACTTTCACCCCCCACCTCAGCAGGGCGAGCTGGAGACCCTGCGCTAAGCTCAGCTGTGTGACGGACTCAACACAAGGGACTCGTTCCCCAGCAAACCCCGGGGATGTGAAAGCATCGATCACCTGGAAGACTCCCTGGGCATCGGCAGAGACGGCGGCATGGAGGGGAGTCCTGCCCATGTTGTCCTGGATGTTGGCGTCGGCGCTGGCTTCCAGCAGGCGCTTGGCAGCGTCCGAGCGGGAGTAGCGGGCGGCCAGGTGCAGGGCCGTCTCGCCGGTGCGGTCGGTCTGGTTGTGTAAGCTGGCGCCTTGGTAAATGAAATCGGAGATGACGGCGGGAGCATCATCTTCCTCTTCGCTGTTGCCGGTTTCCAGCCCTCCTCCGCTGCAGGAGGCGATCATAAGGGGGGTGAAGCCATCTGAAAGGCACAGGGGAAAAAAGGTTTTTTACCCTGCTGTAAGGCAGGCGGCTCAGCACCACGCTCTGTCTGCAGTAGACGCTTATTCTCCTGGGTGCATCGAGACTGAGTTCCTGGCTGGTTCTAAACATCAAACACGAATATCCTTCCTCTGATATGGATCTGAAATTCCTCAGTGGTATCTCACCGCTCATTGCTTTTCCTATTTCATCTGCTCGCTTGCACACTAACACGTAAGGCGCGGTTCATAAGGAAGGTTGCTCAGAGCAAACTTGAGCGTAGTACAGCGCAGCCTTCAATATTTTCCTTATTTCAGAGGACAGTTTCACAAGTGCGGGGAAGACAAAATGTTTGAAATAATTTAAAAGCCTATTAAGTATTAATATTGTTAAAAAACTGAAAAGAAAATTGTGAAAGGTGCAGATGGTGGGAGGAATCGAGGAGCAGCAGAGAGACAAGCTGGATGATTTAATAGGTGCTGCTTCTCTATTCTCCAATTTCCATCTCAGTGATGAAACAAAAGAGGTCTCACGTAAAGCAAAATGTGACAGGGTCTCTCTCTAAATCACGCACGACAGCAATGATGCAATGCAGAATGGCTAGAGGCAACTCTGCACTAGCAATGGGGACAGGCAGGGCTGAGTGGGACTGTTCGGCAAGGGGCAACGAGGATTTTGGATTAGCTGACAAGTGGCACAGAAGTGCAAGCCGTCCACCTTACCAGGACCTCTGACGTTGACGTCCATGCAGTCCGCATCGATTTCCCCCTGCGGTGGGGTCGGTGCCATGGAGGATATGCGCAGGTCAGCGGCATCCAGGTGCTGCTGGGTCCACTGCCGGTGATCCGTCTGATCGTCCGTGTCCGGCAGCATCGCCTGCTCCTCGAACTGCGGGACCACAGCGGGACGTGAGCACCGAGCAAAGCTCAGGGTGAGAGGAGGGGGCTGAGCTCTAGCACGGGTGGCTCTGCAAGTCTCCCAGGGGTGTTTGTCACACGCAGGTTTGCAAAGGAGCAGGCAGCACGGACCAGCCCCCCGAGGGTCTCTCTGTTCTGCTCCTTCCGTGACAAAACCCAGCGAGTGAAAGGGAATGTGACAGTCAACTTACCCGGAACTTCTTGGTGTCCAAGGTCTCCTCGTCACCCCACTCATTTTGGTTGTCATCCATCAGCGTGCCGTCTGAAGCATTTTTGAGGGGTCTTTGAAAATAAAACCATACAGAAAATAAGCTCCTCTGCAGGAACTAGTCTGCGATGGACTGTGTTTATTTACATGCACAGAACGAAAGAAGAACCAACAGGGCAACTTCCAGGAGGCTCCCCCCAGGTCACCTTTCATTTTATACCAAGGGCAAACATGAAGCATTTAAAACCTCCTCCAGACGGGAACACTGTTTTCCCCATGCAGAACTTTACGAAACCTGATTTTTCTCCTCCTCACCACGCCAACATGACGCACTAGAGAACAAAACTCCGACGGGTTCTTCCAGAAGAGCCCCGAGCAGCCCCGCTGCGCTGTGTTTAAGGGGTTAGCAAGCAAACTACTCACTTCAGCCCAACAGAATCCTCCCCGAGTGGTTCTCGCCGCTTCTTCTTGCTGGACTCCGTCACTTTGAAGCCTTCTGGGAACCAAAGCTGCCCATGTTCCCTGCGCCGCTTCCGAGACACCAGGACTCCCACTCCGATGAAAGCAAGCAAGACCAGTGCAGCCAGTACCACGTACATAGGATACAGCTGGGAGTTCTCCGCCGGCTCCGCCGTCTCACCTACAGAACAGTGGGGCACAGAGAGACACTGAGACATCCAGCTGCATAGCAAACGGGGGACAGAGTGGAAATGAAGCAAAATTAGTTAATAGAGGTACCTAAGGCTGATCTAAATCAGCTCCCCCCCCCCTCCCCAAAATAAGGTCATTTTATACGCTATTAATCAGAATTGCAAACTATCGGCAAATTCTTGGCTGCACAAGGCAGCCTGCACCAGGAGACAGCTTCACTTTTTTCTCCTTTAAGGAAAAGGATTAGCAAACTTCAAATCATTGCGCTGGCATTGAGCTGTTAAGACAAAAGGATTTAGGGGGGATTTTCAAGATACAAACTTCAACTCCTTGCATGTCACTGATTGATTGGAGCTGGTTGGGTTTTCTTTTTATTATTTTTTTTTGACAACTTTTATAGTGGTAATGATTTTGGAATAAACCTGGAATAAGCAAAAATAATAATCTGGTTTTGCAATTTCTTTTAACAACAGACTTAAATGGGAAAAAAAAAAAAGATGTAAGGTTATTAAAACCAGACAGTGCTCAAATGCAGCCAGCTGACAGATAACTAAACATGGATGGGGCTGGAAAGCGTTGGCTGTCTCTCCTCCCCAGCCAACCAGCTGTACTCACTTTTAACAGCTTCTATTTTGTAGGGTATGTTCAGGTTGCCAAGGGAGGCCAAGGCGCCCAGGAATGCCGCCACATCGGTTGCGCTCTGGAAGCACTGGGAAGACGACTGGATGCATTGGCGGTTATCAATTTCCAAGTAGACGATGGATCTGTGCGAGAGAAGAGTCAATGATGAACACAGATCCCTCACCCATCAGTGGGATCCCAAGGTGGGCACCCATCCCCTCGCTCCCCTGTGGCCCAAGCCCTGCAGCTCAGAGCCATGGCTATTGGATTGGTGTCAATGACCACTGCGAAATCCAACTCCTGATCTCCAGGAATGGAAGGGAGTCAGTGCCTCACAATCTTTTACAATTAACCAGACATGACGGTATCTCAAATAATGCTGCTTGGGAGCCTGAAGAGATCTGAAAGCAAAGGAGTTAGAACAGCGAAACCGCTGTTTCACAGCGGTTTCGCTGTTCTAACTCCTTTGCTTTCAGTGGCTTTTGATGGAGAGGGAGAAGGTTAGTTCGGTACGTTTGCAGTAATTGAGTTTTACAACAAAGCTCTAGAAAGCATTTCCCAGGGAGAAACTGAGGCTTAACTTAATGACTTCCTGAAGTCAGACAGTCGGTCAGGCCAACCTCTGCTTCCAGGTCCCACCCAGCCCAGCCCCGGCTCCCAACAATACACAGGACTCCTTCAACCGTGAGAGTCGGCGCAGCATTGTATCAGCGATTCCTGAGCGATCGCTCGCTTTTCCCACGCGAGAACAAAATCCGGTTTCTATTCACACAGAAAGCAACGTCTAAATACAATTATCTGGCTTACATCCTTCCCTTTACTATTATCGACACAGAAAACAAAAGCCGCTGGGTGAAAAAGGAACCTGCTGGTCCCCCTTACCCTCTGATGTCCATCTGGTCGAGCTCTCTCCTCTGCCTCCTGCCAGCCCTGGAGTAGAGGCTGCTCTTCACTTTGTTGATGACAGCACTCGACATATCTGACCAGTCCTCTGTTGACCTCTTGATGTAATGCTTTTTCAGCTCCTCCTCATTGCCATAGTACGGGAAGATCATGTACTCTCCCTTGGGGTTCTTCTTGAAGACCACGTTGGTGTGCAGCACGCGGCTCAGCTCCCGCAGGAAGTTGAAGGAATTGTTCTTCAGGTTCTCGGGGGTGATGAGGACCACCACCACCAGCGTGCCATCCGCAAGCTTCTCCGGCATGTTGTTCGCACAGTCCAACCCATCCCATTCGCACTCAAAATTATTGCAGCCCTGGTCACAGTGACCATCTGAGAAGTGATCTTTGCAGTACTGATCGTACAGAGGGCTGGGCAGAAGGAAAAAAACAAAGGCAGAGGGATGAATTAGACCAAGTACCGCACACACCACCTATCTGCTGAGGAAATAACCAGCGGCCCACAAGGACCTCTCTTTTGTATAAATATCCATCACCCTGGCAGACACTAAGCCAGTTTACGTGGAAGGTGCCTATTCCATGCGGTGCTGTGAAGCACTCACCTCTGCAGGTGAAAGCCAGCAGCTGTTAAATGATAAACTGCAATTTAGCTGCCAGAAAAAGGGACAAATTACTGTGACTCAGGGGAGTCACTGGGACACACAATAGTTACTCAGACCAGAGTTTGTCCAGGAATCTGGGATTCAGTTCCTGCTGTTGCCAAACACAATGTTTGGTGAACGCCTGGATGCTAACGAACATCATCGTGTTTTCTGGCTGCTCTTCCCTCTGGGTCTCCCTACACTGACACTCGCTGTGTTACTGCTGTGAGCTGGAGAAATCACTGCTGTGGCATGATACAGGCAAGGATGGGGAAGCCGCCTGAAACGAGCCAAACCCAGAGAGCTTCCAAGTGTGTATAAACCCCGTCAGAGCCCAGGGAAGCGTGGCTGTTTGAGCTGCAGCCCCACAGGCAGCAGAACAGAACGTAGAGAGGGAACAAGAGGTCTGCACTGAGGAGCTTCAGCAGATGCAACCAGAAAATACCCCCAGCCCATCAGCACAGAGCTCACGGCTCTAAAACGAGGGGGTCAACGAGCACGTCACTTACTTGCACTGCCCTTCGTATTTCTGGCAGTCAAACCCATCGTACAGGCAGCCGGCGTTATTGCACTGAGAGTCGCACTTGCCGTCGTTGAAGTACTTCCAGCACTGCAGGGACTGGGAGCAGTTCTTCCAGGGGTCGTTGAAATTGAGGGAGCAGTCACCCCCGTCCCAGCCGCAGGCGTGGTTGTTGCATTTCGCATCGCAAATCTTGTTGCCGGCATAGCCCGGGCAAACTGGAATCTCACACTTCTCCTCAATTTTGGGTGGGATGATATCCTGCCCGATCCCACCCTGGAAATCGAAGTCGAGGATGTGGCAGTTGAGGCCGTTGAACTTGGCGGGGCAGTTGCAGCGGTAGTAGGGGGAGGCATCGCTGAAGAACTCGCAGGTCCCCTTGTTGTAGCAGGGGTTGGGCGTGCAGGGGCTGCTGGCCGGGTACTGGCACTCGGGACCCGTGAAGGCGGGCGCGCACATGCACTTGGAGCTCTTGTGGATGGAGATGCAGGTGCCGCCGTTCAGGCAGTGCAGGTTCCCGCAGGTGCGGGAGTCGTTCTCGCAGGTGGCACCCACGAATCCCTGGGGAGGGGACAGCAAGGAGGGAGTCAGAACCACCGACACTGTCCCACAAGCAGCCTAACACACGTGTGCGTTCTGGGAGACAGCAGAAACCCAGAGCATCGGGCAGATATACCCAGGGCATGGCCCTGGTGCATCCTCTGGATCTAGGGATGGGCAAGAATAATCCGGAGTGTAAACCCCGCTGCAGCATCCCCCTCGAAATGAAGGGAGCTCTTCTCTGGAGCTGCCTGCTCCACCTTCACGTGGAGCAAATATGGTCAACCAAGCAAATGTCTGTCCTACAGAGCTGTGCGTCCCACCTGCAGGGCTGAGCCACCTCCTTCCCCCTGACTGACCCGCTCTCCTTGCAAGTCAGAAGGGTACGGACAGACGGATACGCCTCCCTCCAGCGAGCACCCACAGCAAAGCTTCTATCCCCCCATGCTTAGCCCTGCCTATCCCAGCCGGGGAAACCTCAGGGGCTAAACTGGGGCCCCTGGAGCACCCATCTCCGCAGGGGGCTGCCTTGCAGCACCCGTGCAACATCCCGCGCTCAGAGCTGGCGTGGAGCAGGTACGCACCGGGGGGCACTTGCAGATGAAGCCACGGCCGGTGTTACTGGCAACCGCGCACGTCCCACCGTTCCTGCAGGGTTTGCCCTTACAGCCGTCCACCACGGTATCACAGCGACGGCCTGCCGAGGGAGAGGAGAGCGTGAGGAGCAGAGGAAGGTGTGCGAGATGCTGGGGAAGGCTGGGGGCTGCAGAAGTTGGGGTGGGGGGACACGGTGCTCACCTGCGTAGCCAGGTCGGCACTCGCATTTGTAGTCGTTGACCCGCTGCACGCAGTTCTGGGTGCCGCGGGCGTCGCAGGGGTTGGACAGGCACTCGTTGACGTCTCCCTCGCAGCGCTCCCCTACAAAGCCAGGGGGGCAGATGCAGCTGTAGCCACCTACCCGATCCGTGCACTTGCCATTGTTAAAGCACTTGGGCCCCAGGGTGACGGGATCAAAGAAAGGGCTGCAGTCATCCACATTGATCTCACAGTGCACCCCTAGAGAAATGGGGGAACAACCCACACAGCTCATCAAACAGTATCGGGGTGCCCGGTGGTCCCTCGTGTGAACGTCCCCTGCGGAGGGGCTGAGCCTGGCCAGTTCGATGGCCGTCTGAGCCACCGCGCTGGCGGGAGGCACGCGGCACCGCGCAGCCCGCGGCCAAGGTTGCGTGGCCTTGATGGCTAAGCTCGCGAGCAAACACAAACCTCTACCGTTGCGTTTGCTGCTGCCAGCCCGAGCAGCTAATGAGCAGATACCGAGGATATCCGCACTCAGCCCGCTAATGCCCCAGCCTGGGGAATTAATTTACCTTGAGTTCCTCTGGGGCAGGAGCATTTGTAGGTATTGATGAGATCAATGCAGGTTCCTCCATTCTGGCACGGGTGGGACAAGCACTCATTGATCTCCTCTGAGCAGTTAACTCCATGATAACCAGCCACACACTGCAAGGAGGGAAGAGGGGAGCTGTCAGAGAGGTTCCCTCCGTTGGCACACGGCTGCAGGAGCACGGCCAGCGCCCCAGCCTTCAACCCCAGCTCGCCTGGCACTGGGGCAGCAGACAGGCAGTAACTGGGGCTTTCTCCCCGTGCATCTCTCCCCCTGCAGCACCCACCTCGCAGGAGTAGCCCCCCAGGTAGTCCGTGCAGGTGGCTCCGTTCTGGCAGGGGTTTGGGGAGCACTCGTCCACCTGCTCCTCACAGTAGCTGCCGGTGTAGCCAGCCTGGCAGCGGCAGAAATGAGTGTTGCCGGTGTCCACGCAGAGCCCCGAATTCCTGCAGAGATGTGCTACGTCGATACCTGCCAGGGAGAGCAGAGTGAGACGTGGGGATCTCGGTGACACCACGTCCTGGCCACCAGGACCGCAGCCTCGGGGCGTGGGGCTTACAGCAATCCCTGAGATCACTCTGGCTGTGCCAGAGATGCCCACCAAGAGAAACGAGTGTGTCGTGAGATGGGGAAGCTCTCTATCAGGGAGTGTTACAACAGGACAAGGAGTAATGGTTTTAAGCTGAAAGAGGGGAGATTTAGATGAGATACTGGGAAGAAATGTTTCCCTGTGCGGGGGGTGAGGCAGTGGCCCAGGGTGCCCAGAGAAGCTGTGGATGCCCCATCCCTGGAGGGGTTCAGGGCCAGGCTGGATGAGGCTTTGGGTGACCTGGGCTGGTGGGAGGTGTCCCTGCCCATGGCAGGGGGTGGCACTGGATGGGCTTTAAGGTCCCTTCCCACCCAAACCATTCTGTGACTCTATGGTTCTATGTCCCTGCTCAGAGCCCAGTACAGGGGGCAGATGGGGACCCCACCCTGGCCCAGCACAGGGGGGCACACGGGGACCCCACCCTGGCCCTGTGAGGCCGTACACACGGCAGGGTCTCACCTTGCTGCTTAGCAGCCACCTCGCAGGAGACACTGGGGACATCGCAGTAGAGCCCTGTCCACCCGCTGTTGCACTCGCAGCGGTACAGGTTGTTGGTCTGCCAGCACTTGCCGCCGTTTTTGCAGGGAGAGGAGTCGCACCATCGCACCAGGTTCTGGGGGGAGCAGAGCAAGAGGTGGGGGTCAGGACCCAGCAGGGCTTCTGCAGGACCCCCCCAAATCCCTACAGCCAGCACGCACGACACACACTGGGCTTGGTGGCTGACAGCCCAAGGCTCCTCTACCTGGCAGTTGAGCCCGGTGTACCCCTGGGGACAAGTGCACTTGTACGTCCCGTAGCTGTCCTGACACGTGCCCCCGTTCAGGCACGGCTTGGAGTCGCACTCGTTGATGTCGTGCTCGCAGTAGCTGCCCGTGAAGCCGGGCAGACAGATGCAGGTGAAGGTGTTGATGCCATCCACGCAGGTCCCGCCGTTGAAGCAGGAGCTGGGAACACAGACACCATGTCCCCGTGAGTCACCGCCGGTCGTGCTCCACCCCAAAGCCCCCACAAACCCCCCCTGGGGCTACGGCACAGCACAGGGACCTCAGCCCCCCGCTCCAGCCCCAACAAAGGCTGTGCCCGCGGCAGGACCCGCGCGGGGCTGTACCTCTCCGTGCAGTCGGGCGTGTTGTTCTCGCAGTGGATGCCGCTGAAGCCGGAGGGGCAGNAAAGGCTATGGCACAGCACAGGGACCTCAGCCCCCTGCTCCAGCCCCAACAAAGGCTGTGCCACGCGCGGGGCTGTACCTCTCCGTGCAGTCGGGCGTGTTGTTCTCGCAGTGGATGCCGCTGAAGCCGGAGGGGCAGGTGCAGGTGTAGCTGTTGACGCAGTCGGTGCAGTTGGCACCGTTCTTGCAGGGGTTGCTGGCGCACTCGTTGATGTCCTCCTCGCACTTGGGCCCGCGGAAGCCAGCCTGGCACTCGCAGAAGAACGTGCCGATGCCGTCGGAGCAGGAGCCACCGTTATGGCACGGATCTGGAGAGGACGGACACGCACGTGAGGATGCTCTGATGCTGGCGCAGCAGCACTGTCCCCGCACAAGTCCCTGGCCATGCGGACGGATGGGACAGAGCCCATGGACTGGGCAGAGGCTGGGCCAGCCCCACAGGGGACTGGGAACAAGGAGGACACATCGGACACACTTGCTCACTGCCTGCACGTCACCTCTCCCCCCTCAGCCTCCTTCCTGCCCGCTCCCGTCTGGCCTTGGGCTGACGCAGCTCGACTGGGATGTCCTTGAGACACCCCACAGCCCGAGCAGGGCTGGCAGCACAGCCCAGAGCCAAGCAGCGTGTGCATGGGGAGCAGGACCCCAGCCCCAGGAGGGGTTAGAGAAGCTGGGGGCTCAGCGCCAGGCTGCGTGTGGTCCCCAGAGTGTCCCCTGCTCTTACTGGGCTTGCAGTCGTCGATGTCGGTGTCGCAGTTGCGGCCGGTGAAGCCGGTCCGGCAGGCGCAGCGGTAGCTGCCGTTGGTGTTCTGGCACGTGGCCCCGTTGCGGCAGGGGCTCTTCACACACTCGTTGATGTCGATCTCGCAGGTCTGACCTGCGGGACAGAGTGGGACAGGGACCACATGGGCTGGAGGTCCTGGCAAACGCCCCTGGGATGACGATGACAACCTGGGCAGCAGGGCAGGAGCCCTGGCAGCAAACCACCCTCACCAAGGGGTGATGGCTGTGTCCCTCCCACCCAGCTGAGCCATGGGGCAGGTCAGGACCCTCCCCGAGGCTGGGAACCGTGCAGGGCTGCTCCTGCCTGGCCGGGCACACAGGCAGCCCCCTGCCCACGGCTCCCCAGCCACGCTCCCTCCCCTCCATCATCACTCCCTGAGCAGCTGAGGGGAGTGGGGTGTGCTGACCCCCCAGCCGGGCCAGGTCCCTACCTTGCCAGCCAGGGGGGCAACTGCAGGAGAAGCTCTCGTAGTCTTCCGACTCCTGGCACTCGCCGCCGTTCTTGCAGGGGCCGCCAGCGCAGGGGGCCAGCACGTCCTCACAGGTGGCTCCTGCACAGGCACAAGCACCCGCTGACACCCCCTCTGAAATGATGGGCTGCCCGAGACCCCACTACCTGTCCCCTGTCCTCCAAGACCCCACTACTGAGATCCCTGTCCCCTCTCCTGTGCTGCTGCCAGCCCTGGGCTTCCCCACCACCCAGCTGGGTTCATCTCCTCCATCCCTGGTCCCTGATGACCACAGACCCCCCACGAACCCTTTAAGCCCTCGCAATCTGGGCTGCATTAAAGCACCACACACTTCCTTTGGCAGGGAAGCGCTGCTCAGGGTGTCTTTCCCCTCCTGTGCTCCCCCCCCCATCCCTCTCAGCCGCTTTTCCTGTTTATGTCCAGCCAAGGGACACGTTCCCTCCGAACCCTTATCTTCCCTGTCAGCCAGTATCTCCTGAACTGGCCTTTGCTATTTTCCAGAGCCTTCCCCTCCCTGCCTGCCCCGTCCCCATTCCCCCCCCAGGGGTTTCTATGGCCACTGCCGAGGGCAGGAAACAGCTCACGGCTTCCTGCAATTGTGCACCGGCTGCCGCTCTGCGCGAGCGGAAGCAGGAGGCCGGCAAACAGGAATCGGCTCAGCAGAATCCCCCAGCCCCTCGGCCTCAGCTCGCTTTTTCCAACATGAGCATCACGGCAGGAGAACGGGGCCAGACCCCCCAGGGTGGTGGGGTGTGAGTGGGGCGGCTGCCTGGGGTGCAGTCTGTGGCCAAACCACCACCCTGGTGCCCTTGAGGAGGAGGAGAAGGAGGATGA
>VZTO01026991.1:0-14057 GCA_013400615.1 Syrrhaptes paradoxus
TTTCTTTAAAAGAAAAAAAAGTAAGACCATGTTCCCATCTCTGCTTCCCATATTTTCATAGCACTGGCGATGTTTGCTCCCTGTTTTCAAAGCATTGTTCTCCGGTGTTCTCCGAGCGCTGTATCGCCGGTGCAAGCCTTGTAGGTGAATGCAGCTGCTCCTGGGCAGGAACACAACACTTGGGGTGGAAGGGATTGAGGCTGCCGTCGGTGGCCTGAGCTGGGAGACCTGGCTGCAGCTCCTGCCGTGGCCTCTGCCCGCTTCAGCATCTCGGGTGGGTTGCTGCTGCTGTTTAGCCTCAGCTGTCCCCTTGCTAAGGAGGGTTAACGTCATGGAAAGCCCTCTCCAAAGACAGGAGCCGGGGTGGCTTTGCAGCCCTGGGAGGTGCAGGCGGAGGTTAGAGCAGAGCGAAGGGGAGGGCTGGTGACATGCAGGTGACTCTGGTGCTAATTGCATGCAGCAGGTTTATCTGGAAGGAGCTGAAGGAAGCGTATCAAGGATGTCTCAGCTATTCAAGTGAGAAATCAAATTAAACTTTGCATCAAATTGTAGAGCTGCTCTGTGCTAGGAGTTACGCTGAATTCATTAAAGGTTTCTACACGGCAGCCCCCCGGGAGTTAGCGGAGACAAAAACCAGTGCTCCGTGTCGGGGGCTGTGTCCGCCTGCGCACCGGGATGTTGGGGATGCGGCAGAGGAGGAGGGGATTGCTGCTTTAACCTCTGAGATCCCTGCATGTGGAGCGGGGAGGGGACACTGACTCCACAGCAGCACTGGCTCTGTGTCCCCTTGGCAGCACTCTGGGATGTGTGGCCATCAGCCTGCACCGAGGGACGCGGCGTGGGGACTGGGACAAAAGCCCAGCGAGCGGGAGGTGTGGAGAGCATCCTGTCCCAGGTGCCTGTCTCCTGATCTGCAGCTAAGAGGCTGGGAGATGGGGTCCCTTGGGACCCCCAGGGTGTCTGAGCGGCGGGTGGGAGAAGGAGATCAAAGTGTCAGTATCGCACAGGAGCATGTGTTCAGACTGGCTTCTCAGCCAGTCCACGCTTGCTCCAGGCGAGGAAAAGATCAGGACAGCACGTGGCTCCCTCGCTGGGGACAGATTGCTCGGAGGCTGGATGGAGCAGGGACTTGGCACGGGAGAGCCTGGAGCCGGGGGGAGGCTGCCAGCACGGTGGCAGGGGAGTTGGCTGCTGGGAATCGGGGATGCTGCGGGAGTTGGGCTGCGAAATTATTTCCTCGGACAGCACGCCAGAGGCTCTGAGAGCTCCCAGGTGACCAAAGCGTGTCCATGCTTGCTTCTGACCAGCAGTGGGGATGCCAAAGAGCTTCCAGCCATCAGGAGGGAGGAACACTGGGCTTTATCCACTGCAAATGCCAGAGTTTTTTCTGGCTCGTGTACTAAGGGCCAGGCTTGACGAATGCTATCTGATTTTTCTTTTTTCCATCCCTGATGCATATTGTGCATTGCCTTAGAAGCACTCAAGCGCTAGCTTGATATTTAAAAGCCATTTGCAACACCGCTGATCTGCTGGCAGGAGGAATTAGTCTGGCCCCGGGGTGTCCGTATCCTGGTGTCGGAACGGGGCAACGTGATAGCAGGCGGGGGGTCTCCTCGGGTGTCCTGCCCACTGCTTGCTCCGAGTTAGGGCTCTCCAGCCAAGAAAATGCTTTCCTCCCTCCCTTTCTCTTGACTTGTAAGGATTTTTAGGAATTTAAGATGCTAAACCTCCATCAGGCAACACTTATTAATTCCTGAGCTGTCATTTATTTACAGAGCGTTCCTGTTCACAGCAGCAGGTGCTGTTAACTGCTGGAGTGTGCTTTCCAGCCTGGGATTTGAGATTTGGGAAGCCCATGAGCGAGGCTGCTGGGGAGGCAGGGCTGGCTCGGAGGGATCCTGCCACCCAGGGACATGAGGAGCCCATCGAGGAGCTGGCTCTGAGCCAAGCATCTCGGGTTTTGCCCAAAGCAGTCCTAGGGCATGGGTACAGCCTGTCCCCTCTTGGTGACTGTATGGACCCACCCATCCCGTGATGCCTTTTGCTGTCTCTGTCTTGTTTCATCTCCCCCAGCGTGACACAGGTGTCCTCATCCCGCCCCAGTGCTCTGTGAGGCTGAAGGAGCTCCTCTCTGGGTGGATCTGGAGGTGGAGCTGCAGGAATCAACGGGGCCAGGAGAAAAGGAGGTACCACGTGCTCGCCCTGCCAGCACAGGGGAGGGCATCCTTGCGGTGCGATGGCTCAAGGCTGTTTTCCTTTCTTCTCTCTCAGCCCTGGGCTGTTGCTCAGAGCTGCAGAGGTGCTGTGCTGAAGCATTGCTGATGTGCGAAGCCCCGTGAGTAATTCCCCCGGAGCAGGCTGTACCGCTCACCCGCGAGACCCCAGCTCCTCCTGGCTGGGGTGGGCGGTGGGCAGAGCCGCCCCCCAGCCCTGTGCTCGGAGAGTGGCCGGGCAGAGACAGGAGGGGCTCCAGCAGCCCCCCATCACCTGTGAGCCCCCGTGGCTGGGCTGTGCAAGGGGAAGGGGAGCAGCCCCTCTGTTTTGGGAAGGGGGAAGTTCTGCTTTCTTCTAGGAGACATGGGCTGGGGGCTCTTTGGGGAAAGAAGTTGGAGATTGATGCAGGTATCTCACCCAGTGCCAAACCACTGGCTTCACCTTGTGTTTCCCCAGGACCACCCGAAAAGGGCAAAACAGAGCCGCTCCCCTTCCCCTTGGCTGGGGGCTGCTGGGGGCGAGCGGGTTTGTGCAGGACCCATGATGAGTCCTTGGCTTGGTTTGGCTCCAGAGGCTGCTGTAACCCTGGGGTTTCATGCTGACTTAGACAAATTATTGCAAAATAGCCCTGTGGTATCTCCTGGCAGGCCCTGTCTCGCTGGCTGCGCGCTGGGCTCAGGCTGCTAATGAAGCAATTGTTCTCCACAATGGATGCAGCCATCAGCCATCATCTCCAGTTGAGTTTGATCTACAATGCCTCTTCCTAGGCACGGGAAGTGTTCAGCGCTCCCGGGAGCGGGCTGTGTGTGAAGTCGGGATTTATCAGCCATCTGGCGTGCTGCTGGGCCGTTTGGTACCCAGGATCTTGCCGGAAGAGCTGCTGGTGCTACGACAAGCTCCGTGCTGTGGGGAGAGTAAGGCTAATTTCGGGGAGCTCCTGAGGGGTGTCCTGGCTTCTCCAATGGCTAAAAACAATGAGTTTGGGCCACTGCCTGTTGCGATATTCCTATTCAACATCCTGCTCCAGGTATCCATGGAGAAGTGTGACCTGCTGCTTCTTACGCTGAGCGTGCCAGGATGCTGCTGGAGGGGCTTCTGGTGCTTTTTCTGAAGCCTGACCTGTTCCTTGTGCATTTGGTGATGCCTCGTGATGCAGCGAGCCGGGGCTGCAGGGAACGTGCCTTTTCTCTCTCTGTGTCTGACCTATGGAGCAGGAAAATGTCCCTGGAGCATCCCCTGCCCTTTGCAGGGCTTGTGCTCCGACCTTGAGCTGGGCAGCTGCAGAAAACGCAATGCAGACGGGATGGAAAGCTGAGGGGCACGGGGCTGCTGGCTTCTCCACCGCTGGGCTCTGCTGCCTGGAGGAGAATCGTATTCTGGCTGCTGCTTGTGTTCTTCCCCAGTTAGCCTGGGCAATGCACTGGCAAGATAAAGGAAGGCGATTTCCATGGCTCGCGCTGAGATCTTATTTTGCATTTCCATGAGGCAGAAGGAGAGGAGGGAGCAGCCCCAGCCCTGGGAGCTGAGGCACCGCAGGGGTTGCACAGCACGATGACCTGCCAGCCCTCGGGGAGCTGGCCTTCAGCAGGCGGGGAGGGCTGGGGAAGGGTCATCCAGCTGCTAGGAAGTGGGCTCATGACTCGAAGCTGGGGGTCCTGGTTTTTCTACCACCTCCCGGACCATGCAGGCGGCTGCAGAGGGGTGGCTGTGGTTGCAGAGGGATTGGCAGGGAGATGGGGTTGGATGTCAGAGTCCAGCAGATGGGTGGAAAGCGGCGTGTTTGCCTCTTTCTCCCTTTTCTCCCTGGTGTGGGTTGCTATCTGGTGCACACGTGTTAAACAGGACCACAGACCACAGCTCTGCTTCTGAGGCAGTGGTAGGGAGCCCAGCTATAAATATGGGTGGCTAATGAAGGAGCTCCTCTGAAGGTCGTTGTGCTTTGTGGGAACAAGTGCCTGCGCTGTTAGGATTGCTTTTATAACCTCTCACCGCTGTGTTCTTCAGCAGCTAGGCTCTGTGCATAATAAACCCCCGAAATGGAGCTGTGCTCTGATAGCAAGAAAGCGTGAGGCTGGAATAAACTGAAACGAGAGGAGCAAGGGGGCTGGTCCCCGACGGTGCTGAGCCATCCCCATGTCACAGTGGGACTCTGTCCCTGGGGACCGGGCTGGCAGGAGGTCTGGGCTTGGCCCATGAGCAAGGGGTGGGGGTTTGATGAGTGTTTTAGAGCTGCCTCCCCACGGCCTTACGACGGGGTTAGCCATGGTGAGTGTCGGGAATGGTCACCACTGCCCCGAAAACGTCAGCGCTGCCTGTGCCACCAGTAGAAGTCCATTGCTTCTGCTCTTCTGCTGTTGGACGCGTGGGCGCATGGGAGGCAGATTTAATGTATAGGATGATCCCTGTAGAGCTCACCGAGGTGTGCAGCCCTGGGTTTTAAGCCCAAGCCCATGCTGTGCTGGCTGGTGGCCCTGCTTCACAGCAGGGAAATGAGCAGGGTTGCTGGCGCATGGACGTTTGTGGGAAGCCACGGGGGCAAGGGCTGCCCGGGTCAGACCAGAGGAGCTGGGACATGTCACAGGTTCTGGCCAGGAGGGGCCGTGGAGAACAGACAATGCTACAGCTGTGGATGCCCCATCCCTGGAGGGGTCCAAGGCCAGGCTGGATGAGGCTTTGGGCAACCTGGGCTAGTGGAGGGTGTCCCTGCCCATGGCAGGGGGTGGCACTGGATGGGCTTTAGGGTCCCTTCCCATCCAAACCCTTCTGTGACTCTGTGAACTGCCAGCCCACGCCAGCCTGCGATGGGGGCCTGGCTGCAACGGGCTCTGCAGCGGGAGAGCGCTGGTGGAGCCCTTTCCTGGCTGGAGGGAAGGGGACCGCGTTGCTCTGTTTTGCTCATCGCTTTCTCCATGGCTTCCCAAGCCCAACGGGAGCAGCTTGTGTCCGTGGGGGGGGACAGAGCTGTGCAGGGTCTGCCTTGGGCAGGATGCTGCGCAGAGCCAGGATGGTGTCTGCCAGCTGATCTGTGTTGGACTTTGCTGTGAGAGCATTTCGGGAGGTGGCAGGGCACCCAGCACCCTGCTGTGACCCAGGCATGGGGGGTAGCAGGAGGCTGTGGGTGCTGGGGCTGCATCTGCCCTTGGGTGCGGTGTCCTGACAAACTGCGGGCTGGAAAGATGGTGCCCAGTGACTCCTGCTCCTTGTTTAACAGGAGGGGGAAACAAAGACAATCCCCTGCTCCCTGTCTGCTGGCAAGGTGTACACACGGCTCTGCTCACCATCACGTGGGCTCTGGCTGGGACCTGAGCCTGCCTCAGGGGATGCTTCTCTGTCCTGTCCCGTCCTGCCGGGGCTCGGAGGTCCAGCGGTACCCACTGCCACCGAGTCCCTGNATCCTGCTGGGGCTCGGAGGTGAGACACGAGCACACGAGTCCAGCAGTACCCACTGCCACCGAGTCCCTGCTTGTGCCCCGTCACAAAGAGCTGTGGATGAACGAAGCCAGGGAGGGTGGTAAGCTGCTTTTCTTGGCTTGTTCAATATATAATTCATGTCCTTGTGTACGCTGGGGGAGCGGGGGGTGCATAATGCCGGATCTGGATGGTTTATTCACTGCTGGCGCTGGGTTCCCCCGTGCCGTGCCCTGTCCCTGCCCTCCCTGCGGCACAGGCTGTACGTTAGCTTTGCTGCCTCTCTGCCTCCGCATTGTGCTGGGAGATGAGGAGGGATGTGAGGCTGCAGACGTGTTTGTTCCCCCCTCAGACCCATGGGGACATCCCTGGCCTCCAGCCCAGCCCTCGGCATTGCGGGGACGGCCGAAGCTGACCCTTCCCCAGGCACATCCCTGGCAGCAGCCCCGAATACCCCCTCCCTCCTCCGCACTAATCCCATTCAGCCCCTGTTCTCCCCTTCTCCCCAGTGAGGCTGCAGGCGTGAGAGACCGGCTGCTTCGGTTGGGGCTGAATAGATTAGCTCTCCCCTTGGGAGCAGCTCGCTCAGCTTGCACTGGAGATAACGGGGCCGTGTCCTCCCGCCTGCCGGACTCTGGGCAGCTGGCGGAGCTGCGATTAGCCTCGATTTATGCAGGCTGTTAAGCAAACACCTGCAAGGTTCAGGGACAGAGGAGCCAAGTCATTTTTGCAAGCAAATAGTCATGTTGCATTAAACTGAAAACACCGTCCTTTCTTTTTTTTGCGGTGCCTCTCAGCGCTCTGAGATATCTCTTGTCCCTGGGAAATTTGTAGGGGTATGAGCTAGAGAGGTTGCTGCGAGCAGCAGTGACTAATATCGTGTGATATTCTTGCGGCACTGGGCTGGTTGCTGCGGGCACCAGCGTGGTTTCTGGGGTTGCTGCTATAGCTGACAATTTCTGAACTTGTTCTGCACTTATTGCTTTCCCTCCTGTTGGCAATTCTCTGCAGCTCACCCCTGATCTCCTGCACTAGAGCCGCCGTTATTGCCAGCGCTGTGATGGGTGGCGTCGCAGGGGCACCGCGATGTCGAGATCTGTCGGAGTGTTAATAAAAGGGCTTCACTCGGAGAAAAGCAAATCCTGCTCCTCCAGAGACCTTGCTGAAGAATCTCATCTAATTAACCTCAGAGGTGAGCGCTTACAGCGGTGTTGTGTGCCAGCAAAGAGCCCAAACATCATCTCCACCTGAACGCAGCTCGAAGGCGAGCGGCTTTCCCCCTGGGAAAAACCAACCAGCCCTGCAGCTGGGAAGGGCTGGAGCAGAACGGGGCTGGAGTGACGTTACCCAGCCAGGATCCTGACCCAAATCGCAGGGACGTTGTTGCATGTGGATGCGTGTGTTTTCTCCCAGTGGGGTGCCCGAGCCCTCCAGCAGGCTGAAGGTGATGGTCTTCCAATCCCTTCTTCATCCTCCCTGGGCATTTCCTTCCAGCCCGAAGGGAATTCTTTCAGTGAAAGCCTTTGCTTGCTCCTCCACAGGTAACGGGAGAAATCCCATCCTCCCAGGTGAAGGCCACGTCAGTTTACTGTTGCCACCACGGTAACACATCCCCTTCCTCATGGCCAGTGCAGGTGGGGTCTGCAGCGACCACGCAGCCTGCTGGCCTCTCCTCCATCCTCCGCTCTTGTCCCCACTGTGCCCCAGGATGGTCTTTCTGCCCTGCATTGTTTGCAATCAGTTTGCCCAAATCCTTTTTGTATAGAGGAGGAAAAAAAGAAAATAGTGCCATAATTTATGATGGGTACAAGCACCTGGCAGCAGAACTCAAGCCTTCATCTCCTTGAACAAATTATCTGGTGGAGTGAAGGCAGACACCCGTCCTCACCGCTGACATCTCGTCTGGGAGAACAGGACAGCTTCTGGGTCAGCTGTGAGGAGCCTGGGGCAGCCAAGGGGTGGGAGATGGAGTCCCATGGGGTGAATCTGGGGTTTGGAGAGATGCTTTCCACTTAAGTTGCCTAAATTGGTTATTTCCTCCCTCATATTGTGTTTCTAAGGTGCTGAGCTTCCCTTGGCCTCGAGGGAGATGTGCTGGTGTTGGATCCGTTTCTCTCCCATAGTCTCGCAGCAATCCCACCTATAATTTGGCATCTTTTACATAACTAAAAATAGCTGCAGTGTTTGTAGCTCTGCAGTAAGCTGTTCGTTACTCTTATTGTGTTTGGGTTGGTTTGTAGGTGTGTGTTTCTGGAATCCCTGCTCCCTCTCGGCGATATTTCCAACGCTGTTCCTGGGCACAGTCCCTCCCTCCTGGGAACAGTGAACAAACCTACAGCGCCCTGCCTTTCCCTTCCCTGCTCAGCACCGTGGCCGGGCTCTGTTCCCGCTCCAGCTGTCACGGGAATATCCAGCGTCTCAGTCCTGCTCCCGCTTTACTCTCCAGGTGACTGTCCCTCCCTTGCTGGGGGCTGCGCTGAGCGGGTTGGGAGCGTGACACTTCTTGTGCCCTGGGGGGGTAGATCCTGGCAGGGTCTGTGGGGAGCTTTCAGCTGTGATTTATTTTTTTTCTTTTTTNGGGGGCGGGGGCGGGGGGGAGCTTTCAGCTGTGACTTATTTTTTTCTTTTTTTTTTTTTAAGGTCCTTATCTTGTTCTCCTAACGATGCTTCCCTGTGTTTCACAAGAAGTCCAAAGCATGTGCCACGGCCCGTGGGAACAAGGGAAGGGGTGAAGGATGCCCGCTGAGCCTCAGTTCTGCCACTCCAGTGGCATTGCCCTTTGCTGGTGTGAAATCCTCTCCCGGCTGTGCTGGGAGGACGCGGGGCGGAGGCGACCCTGTGTATCGCTGCTATAGATGCCCCTTGTGCTGCTCCATCTTCTTATCATGTGGTGTTCTCCAAGCCGGAGCGTGGCCGTCACAAGTGTGGTGGCAGGAGCGTGGCCACAGTTTGAGATGGAAGAGGACCTGAAGCTTTCCCCAGTTCTTGCAATACCAAGAACTGCTGCCCTGCAGCACTGGGATTGTCTGACCTTGGCAGCCTTTAGTCCGTCCGAGCGGCTCGTTGCAGCTCCCGTACGCTCACCCTGAGCCCCAGCAGCTATTCCAGCAGAGGGGATGCTGGCTGTGACCCCCCTGCCCTGCACCCCTGTCCCAGCCAGGGAAGATGGGGACCCTGGCTCTGCTCTGGGCAAGCACACGAAGAAAAGACCCAGCTGTACGCCAGGGCTGAACGGAGCCCGGTGCTGAGCCTGGGACCGGCAGGTGGAGGTACCCAGAGGACAGTGCCATGCTGCATTCCTCCCCAGCTTTTCCCGAGAGCAGCCGCCCCAGCCCTGGCTGCTGTCCGGGAGAAGGGCTCTCTCCTCCGCAGAGCTCAACGGGAACACCAGACTGCAAGGATTTCTTGAAGAAAAATCATCTTGGCTTGTGATAAGCTGCTTTTTAATTTTTTTTCCCAAGTTGTAGCAATTGCTTTGAAAAAGAAACCCTTACGGGCAGCTGTCACTGAAATGCCTGTTCATCAGAACCTGTTCTTCTGGCTCACCTGGGCAAAAGCACATCTGCCCAACCCTGGATCAGATGTGCTTCTCCTCCTGTTTACGATTTTTCTCTCCCTGCTGCCTTGACTCCTGATCCGCAACAAGGGCTGCGGGCTTGTCCCTCTGCTGCAGGGTCCCCTGAGCTCCTCTGGTCCCCACGTGTGTCCCCAGCAGTTCCCCTTCACACCCACCCTGGGATGGCTTCTGCAGGGAAATACTTCTGGCTCACATCTTGCTTGGCGAGGGAGAAAACTGGGGAGAAACATCTCCTTATGGGTCTGCGTGCTGCTGTGAGGAGGGGAGCCAGAGCCTGTCCCTCTTTGGGGAGGGTCCCGCAGGCGTCCCAGGGCGCTGGGAGCTGTGTGTTAGGGCAGCGTGCTGGGGCAGGGGGGGTTCTGCTGGCTAGATCCCCTGCGGATCCCCTCCGGGCAGGAGAAGGGGCTTTTCACTGCAGCCAAAAGGCAGTTCCCGGGGGTGCAGGGCCCTGGGCACCCCCGCTGCCCCACTGGTGCTGTGCTGGGGGGATGCTGGCAGCACCCCGGCCCCACAGGCATCTCCAGATCGTGCCCATGGTGTTTGGGAGGGTGAGCAGGGAGCGACGGGAACGTTCAGCTGTCCCCCCTCTGCCTCAGCATCCGTTTGTGGTTTGCTCCAGGGAGCAGGATCCGGCCCCGTGCCTGCTGCTGGCTGGAAAGGCTGTTGTGCAGAGCTGTCAGGGAAGGGAGCAGGCGTTCCCAGGCTGCTGCTCTGCTCCGTGGGAGGAAAGACTTCAAACAGCAATTAGCTACCATTGCCATTTCCAGAGAAACTGCTCTCCGCATGCTGGACAATGGGCCGCAGGAGGCAAACAGGTTAAAAGCTCTAATTCTGGGAAGATATATTTAGGTGGGCGCTTTTCCTTTCAAAGGAAGGTGGGTTAAAGATGCTCTGACTCCTTTAAAGAGACTTTTCTTTCCTTCACCAGCTAGGAGCTCTATTAGGAGCACTGCCTGTTCCTTCCCACCCGGCCAGGGCTGTCCTGGTGCTCGTGACGGGTGCCAAGCGCAGCTGAGCTTCCTTCCAGGGACACCTGGGTACCTGCAAACCTGCCCTCGTGTTAGTAGCAGAAGGGCTGAAATAAAAGGCTCTGTTTTCCCTTGACAGTTATCAAAAGAAAGAAGTTATCTGCCGCTGCTTGCTGGTTATATTATTTATTCTATTAGCCGGAGCACAGCGTGTAAAAGATAATTTAGTCTGGGTTCATGCAGCACGGTGCAAAGCGCATTACCAAGGCAGCACCGTTCTCCTGCCGCCCTGCGCCTGCTGCCATCCCTCGATGCCTGAACGTCCCTGGTCTCCTCCTGTGGCACGGGCTGGGGTGTCAGGGCAGCTCTGGACCCGCACAGGGACACTGGTGTCAATAAGCTGGGGCTGACGGCAGCGATGGGCTGTGGCTGCGTGGGGACGAACGTGGGGCTTGTTTCCCAGCCCCTGCTGCCAGGGTTGCCTCCACCATCGCTTCCAGCACCGAGGCGAGCGGGTGCTGCTGACGCTGCTGTCCTGGAGCCAAGGTTCTCCTTTAACATGGGAAGGCAGGAGCAGCTGTCCCCCACCGCGTCCCTGTTCGCGTGCTGCTAGAGAGGCCAAAAGCCATCTGCCTGCAGAGGCTGCAGGGCTGGTGACATCTGCTAACCCGAGAAGAGAAATCACTGCTCTGGGAAGGCAGGCAGAGGAACGTGTGATGGGAGGTACCAACTTGTCTCCTAAATTCGCTGAAATATGGATCTTGTGTGTTGCATTCCTCTTGACCAGAGACCAGACCCGTGGCTCTTCACCCACTACCAGATCTCCTGACGTGCCCTTCTTGCAGCGGCTGAAGGAGGCTCGACGCGGGGTGGTGGTCCTGTGCTGCTGCTGCCTGGATGGCTCCTCTTCCTCACAAGGTCAGTGGCACCGGATGGGGTTTTGCCTTCAGAGGAGCCTCTAGTGCCAGGTTCACAGTGGTCACACTGAGCACCGTGACTCCTGAGGACATGTGTGTGACACAGCTGGTTCAAGAACGCTTTTACAGAGCATGGTAATTTATTACAAGCTGGCATTTGTGAAGCAACCCCATCCAAACAGTTATCTGGGGATCCCCAGACCTGTGGGGTATCTGCAGCTCGATGGTCTGCTCAACCTGCAGTGGGGACAGCCTGGCCCAGCCCAGAACAGCCCCGGCCCTTTTGTAGCCTCTTCCCATGATTTCATCTAAATTCTGCTACCTTTCATTGCCGAAACCTTCTCACACAGCTGGTGATATTAAGTCCAAGAGCATCACGTTCTGGATGTTTATAAATCATAAGGGAAACAGATCTCTTCCTTAATCCCCTAAGCTCCTTTCTTTCCTCCATTGTGTTAGTTAAAGCGTTGTTTAAGCTACATGTCAGCTCTTGTTCTTGCTCACAATAGAGGAGGCTGGCTTGTCAGCACTTTCGCCTCCTTCCTTTTCCCCTCAGCTCCCGGGAGCTTGGGTAGAGCTGCTCCACGTTTCTTCTGCAGCAGCGCTTTGATCAGCTCTCGTGCCGCACCGCAGACCGACCAGCACAGTGGTTCAGCGGGTCGGCTGCTCCTGACAAGTGCTATTTGCCCCGGATACGTCGGGTGGCATCTCTTCAGCTCAGGTAACAGGCAGCAACGTCCTCCATCCGCCTCGCCTGCCGCTCTCCAAGTCTCTCCTTCACCCACCGGGCTTTCCTTGCTTCCACTGCCACGGTGGGATGCAGAGACGCCCGAGCTAAGCCCGGCTGAGGAATCGTGGAGTCCAGAACCCGCAGGGCTGCTTCAAATGAGGCTCCCACCCTCTGTCATCAGCCCATCAGTGAGGGGAGCTGGCAGGAGCTTTTTGCATCCATTGCTTTGGTGTATCTGGACCTGGGCACAAGGCTGAATCCTGTCCCTTGCCCTTTGTGAGGTCTCCCCAGTCCCTGCAAGCATCCTTCCCTATCGCTGTGACAGCCCAACCTCACCATGCCCTGGGATCTCCCTTGTCGCTTTGGCCGAGCCATCCCCACCCCTTGCCGTGTGCTCTGGCTGTACGGGGACAGCCTCCCCTCGCTCCCTGCCCAGCCTGACCGCCCCGCTCCATCGATTTGTTTCGGCTCATGTTACAGTCGAGGAGGAAGCCGTGGATATTTCTGTGCGGCGATAGCATCTCGCCAGCCAGCCCTCCTCTAATAAGATCCTGGGCATTGGAGGTGCCCGACTACCTTATCTCCCCTCCACAGGCGTACGTTCCCCTCCTCTCCCCAGATGGGGAGGGAGCAGCCGAAACGCTGGTACCCAGCCCCAGCCCTGGTGAATGCTACAGCCCCTTCCCCAGCCCGCTGATACAAGGGAGGAAGGTTGGATGCTGAGGAAGGTTGGATGCTGAGGAAGGTTGGATGCTGAGCAAGCCATGAACACAGCATCGCCTGCACTTCTGCAGATCTTTGGGCATCCTGAAAGTTGCCTGATGCCAAGGGGAACGTCTCCTGCCAGAGACATGAGTGCCAGAGCACGTGGCCTGGCCCCAGCGGCCGCTGTGAGCAGAAAATGTGGAAAAATAAGTGGAAAGTGGAAGGGGAAGCTGGAAATCAACAATGCTTCATCCAGTATGGAGCCTGGAAAATATAGAAATTGTGAAGGGAAGCGAAAAGATGTGATGAGAAACTTGGGAGGAATTTCTAGCAGTGAGGAGGAGGAAATGATTTTTAACGCTTGAAGAGAAAAAAGAGCGGGGAAGAAAAAAGCTCTCGGGGATGCTATAGGAATGGGAAAAGCAGAGCATGTGGTGGTGTTATCCATGGCAAGGGGATGATGCTGTCAGCCTGCGTGATGGTAAACGTGTGTGACTGTCTCCATCCCTGCCGTAGCCGAGGGCCCGGCAGCAGAGTGGGGGCGTGCAGGGGGCTCGGGGTGGGGGGTTCCCCCAGCCCCAGGGCTGGAGAGGGGTGAGGAGCCGCTCCCAGATCCTGCACTGCTTTGGCGTGACCCCTGGGCAGTGCAGAGGCGAGCTGCTCTCCAGGCTGGGCTTTGCTGGGGAACGGTCGGTGGAGGTTTTGGGGGAGGTGGTGTGGTTTTTGTGACTTTCCTGACCTTGCAGGAATGTCTTGGTGCAGCACGGAACTGGTGTGGAGAGCAGCTGGGTCAGGCTGGATCGCAGGTGGGATTGTTGCTGTTTAGACATTTATACTTTTCTTTGGTTGGAAAGCCTTTGGCTCTGCACCCTGGTACAGAAACGTGCTGGGGTCACAGCTCTGTGTTTCCCCACCTCTCCCTGGGCCAGGCTGAGCTGTCGTACCCCTGCCTGCCTCGCAGAGCCGTTCTGGGTCTGCCCGCTGATGTCCAGGCAGTGCCACCGCATCTCTCCCAACTGGAGGAGTCCTTGTCCCCTGTGGCCCTGGCGGGCTGCCTGCAGCGCTGGGGCTCTCTGAGATCCCTCCATGTGATGCAGATGAGCCCCCACCTAATTGCTTTTAAAATTCCCCGTTGCTATGACAACTCACCAAGCGTGATGCACTCAAGCGCTGTCTCTCCGCTCCGGGGTCTTGCCTCCCCCCAGCAGGCTGTGTGTGCACCTCTGGACGTACACGTGCTCTATTCCAGCTTTCAGAGGGGGTTTATAATCCCTTTGGAGCGTGAGCAGAATTTCTTCTGAGCCAGTGAAAGGTTTACTTAAAAGGTCTGATAATAAGGTTAAGGAGAGGCCAGCAGCCGCTCACCCCGCTGCTAAGCGCTCCGACAGCTAAATTTAGCCCCTTGACTCATTTCTGAGTCAGCAAATCGGGGGCAGGAAATCTTGATTTTGCTTTTCTTCTTTTTTTTTTTTTTTTTCCACCACAGACATGCACCCGAGGCAGGCTCCAGGTTGGCGTGGTGCCTGTCCTAACCCAGC
>VZTO01026991.1:14116-35067 GCA_013400615.1 Syrrhaptes paradoxus
TTGCTTTTCTTCCTTTTTTTTTTTTTTCTTTTTCTTTTTTTCCACCAACTCCAGGTTGGCGTGGTGCCTGTCCTAACCCAGCACGTTCCCTGCCCGCAGCGCATTCCCTGGAGCATCCTGTCTGAGGAAGGGTGAGCGCCTTTCTCTGACACCGGCCGTGACAAGTGGCCTGTTCGCAGGCAACAGCATCGTTAGTGTTCTGAGGCATGGAAAGCTGTCTGGTTAGCGTTGTCTCTTGCTGGGTAAGCGCTGGTCAAGGCTGGGGGCAGGTGGAGCATCCCCGGAGCTGCTTGGGAACACGGCGATGGGTGAGGGTCCATCCAGATGCTCTTCTCCCAGCACCGTGCCCAGGAGCACCACAGCATGGCTAGTAGCAACAGCAGAGCTCTGAAAAACCCATGTGAGCATTAAAATTAGCAAACCTGGATCTCCTGATGTTGCTTCATCTCCAGAGCCACTCTGCGATGCCCAAACCTCCTCCAGACTGGCCTGTCCCTGTCCTGGTGTGTGCAGCCAGCCAACACTCCCCGGAGGGTCCCCATGTCCCCAGGAGGCTGCGCTGGAGCAGGATCGGTGGGAGCTGGGTGCTGTGCCTGCTGCATCCCCTCTCCCAGGATGGAGCGGGATCGGCCGGAGCTCGGTGCTGTGCCTGGTGCAGCCCCTCTCCCGGGATGGAGCGGGATCGGCCGGAGCTCGGTGCTGTGCCTGGTGCAGCCCCTCTCCCAGGATGGAGCGGGATCGGCTGGAGCTCAGCACTGTGCCTGGTGCAGCCCCTCTCCCGGGATGGAGCGGGATCGGCCGGAGCTCGGTGCTGTGCCTGGTGCAGCCCCTCTCCCGAGGGTTGGCCAGGCTGCTTCTCCCAGCCCTCGGAAAGCAAATCCTGGGAGCAGAGTCCCCGTTGCTCACTGATTGTATCGGTTTGTGTCAGGTCCCGCGGGGTGTGTTTTACATAATTTGTTTCCCAGAATGAAGTGTTTTACAACCGCAGCATTTAATCACCTTGTAAAAGGGGATGAAAAACTCTCTCCACCCCTGGGGCTGGGGATCAGCTAAAGGGAATCCAGAAGAGAGACGATCTGTTTGCTCCCCCTGTGCTAGCTGGGCTGGAGAGCCCAGAGGAGCCGGTGGTTGTGCTTGCAGACAGCCAGGAGCCAGGCGGGAGAGCTCAGGGGGTCCAAAGCCCGTCCTGAAAACACCGGGCATGGAGATGTCTGAGTGGAGCTGAGCTTCTGTCACAAAAACCACCCAAAACCTGGCAATAGAAGGGTCTTCCAGCTTCTTCCCAGCACCTGGCGGTAAACCAGTGGCTGGTTGGCCAGCGAAGGGCACGGTGAGCAATGGGTGCTCCTCGCCTGTGCTGGGTGTTGCACGGAGACGATGGGTGCTGGGCTGGGGGCTGCCATTCTCTCTGTTGTATTTTTTCTATTCACAGTGAGCGAAGGATGCAAAATCAGAGTAACGGCCAAGGAGCTGCCATCCACTTGACTTCTCTCGCCCGTGGCAGGAGCGATTAATCTCGCTGAGGCATTGCAGGGGAGCGAGACCACGAGGTTACGCAGCCCACAGCCTGCGTGCTCCAAGAGCTGAGGATGATGCTGGGCCAGCCACTGTGAGGTGTGTGTCCCCTCCCTCGCCCTGCCGTGCCTTTGATCTGCTGCCGGGGGGGAATATCATCCCTCACTGGGAGCTGGTTCAGCCCGCGCTGGCGGAGCCGCGGGAGCCCTGCCGTAACTAACGAGATGTTTGCTGCTCGCTGCCTGACACGGCGCTGGGTACCCGAGACCTGCGCTGATAACCCGAGCCTCCCGGAGATGGAGTGGCTCTGCTACAGCCTGGCGTCTGCTCCCTCTTATCTTACAGGATCTCTCTCCAAGTGCCGCTTAAGCCTCCTCTGTAGCGTAACAAACTGCCGAGGTCGGATCCTGCCCATCAGCCGTGTGAAGTGGGAGCAGACGTGGCTGCTGCGGGGCAATGCTCCGAGGTCGGAGCGGGGCGGTGGTCTGTGGGGGGCTGCTGGGCATCCATATCCCAAAGGGCATGGCTGTCACCTTCATGGGCAGGGTCTGAGCACCGCAGCACCGGCAGATGCTGAACCACCCTGCACCGAGCAGCATGCCCCTTGTTTGACGCCAAAGATAAGGAGCAGCCTGGAAGGATGATTTTTGTTGGTAGCTGTTTGCTAAAGGCTGCGGAATAGGAAAGGGAACGAGGTCTTGGCCTCCCCGCTGGGGAGCACGACCTTCTGTCCCTCGGACACGTGTCGCCGGCGGGTGTCTGAGCAGTGACAGCCCAGGGTGATGCTGTCTGCAGGGCTGGAGCTGGGAAGCCACCAAGGGTGGGGATGCGGTGCAGGCAGCGTTGAGGAGATGGGTGTCTGCCTCTGCCCCGTTATTTATTGTGCCATAAAGTCCAAGGTAACATCCATCACTAAACACTGTGAAGGGTTTCACACGTGTCAGCCGTGTGCCTGTGATGGAGCAGACACGTTCTCAAGACAAGGGGCTCAGCGAGCGGAGGCTGGGGTGATTGATGGGGCTGCCTCCAGCTGCTGGTGCCGGCGCTGGGCTGGAACACGGAGCTGGTCCCCCAGAGCACCCCACCACCATGGGCTGGGGGGGCTGGGTCCCTCTTGGCAGCAGGGTCCCACCTGTGGGGGTACCTGCTGTGGGGGGCTTTGCAGGCTCTGGGGGCTGTGGGATGGCCAGTGGCATCCCCATGGCAGGGTGGGATGCCCGGGGAGGCTGGGGGCTCTGGGGGGCTGCGTGGACGAGCCAAGGCTCCCGCTGGCTGATTTTCCCAGGGAATCAGATGTGTGCCATCGTCTCTGTGCATACAGGTACATCTGACAGCTCCTGAGCCCCACGGATGGTCTCAGCCACGTGTGACACCAGAGCTGTCCCCGATGCTGACGGGTGATTCCCTACACGGAGGTGTTCTGCGCATCCTGGGGAACAAGAAGCCGGGGGAGATGGTGACGATGAGCGTCGCCGTGGAGGGACAAGCCAGCACACACACCCGGGACCTGCAGGAATGAGTCCCTGGGCATGTGTGGCCCACTCATGGGTGAAGGCTTTGGCAGGCGGTGACAACTTAGACGTCAAACTTGGGTGAACCGGGAGACATAAATCCCAGTATTTGGGATTAGTGCAGGTAATTTGTTTTAAAGACAGTCAAATCCCTTTCCTGCAGGTTCTCACCTGTCACAGGAGACGTTCCCCATCTCCAGGAGAGTTGCTGCGGTTGAACAGCTCCAGCCGTCGCTGGGGAGATGTCTCCAGAGCTGCTAATCACTGGCTTCGGGGATTTTTTTTTTTTCCTAAAACTTGTGGATGATTGCTTCCTCCTCCTCCTCCCTTTTGTCTTTCTGCAGCATCCCAGGGATGCGAAGGACCATCTGCTGGTTTGATGAATGGCCCTTTTCTGAAAAAGCAACAGAGACAAACGTCCTCCTGAACGTGGCAAAGAGGAATGGAGAAACAGGCTGGCTAATTTGCACCCATTATTTTGGAACCCAAACTCCTTCCCAGTATCAATTTAGCTATTATTGCAAAAACTAATTAATCTTCACTCAGGCAGCTCCAAGGGACCTGTGTTTGGATAATTAACAGCCCACGGATTACGAAGAGTCTTGCTTTCAGATCCTACCGTAGCGCTTGTCTTCGAGAACACTCCTGCTATCGTCCTCTTACCAACTCCTTTCATCAATCCATCTTTTTTTTGACAATTAAGAGCAAATAATTAGCCATGATGGATTTTGCTTGCTTTCTTGCAGCTCAGTTCCACTTTTTTTTTTTTTTTCTTCCTCCTTAAATGTTCTTCAGCTGGGCAATCTTTGTGGTGGTTTTGCAGCTAATTACAGCCAAGCTGGGCAAGTCTGGGTCTGGAAAGAGGTTGTATTTGGCTTCTGGAGAAGCTGGGCAACAAGGTTAGAGAAAGGGGATCCTGGAAAGATAGGGGATGAGTTCGGTGTTGGTTTTTTTCCTCCCTCTCCAGTCTTGCATGATGCAATGTGAACTTACCTCACATCTTGCTGCGCTGGGGCTGGGCTGACCTCCCTCCCCGGGAGATTTTCTTCTTTTAGTCTTCAGCCCATCTGGACTTGATTTGAGGTTGGCTCTACCTGGCTGAGGGCTCGGGGAGGACACAGTGGGGCTTGGGCTGGGGACCTCGGGTCCCAGCATGGGGAGGGGAGAACCTGGAAGCAAATCTGCGCTGGTGCTGCCGTGCTCCTGACATCTGTGCGGGTCTGTGGCACACGCATCGCTCTGGGTAAGCGGCACTGTCGGAGCAGCACTTGAGTGCTTTGGGGAAAATGATGAAACCTTCCCTGTGCCTGAGTGACTGAGAGGGGAAAGGCACGCGGAACGGAGATGCTGGCAGTTCCCTGCGATGTTAAATGGGAATCGGAGAGGTGACTCTAACTGGTGCCAGCACAGGCAGTATGAGGAACAGGAACGGGCTCTGGGGCAGAGAGGAGAGATGTGAGACAAATCCTTGCAGTCCTTCCCGTCTGGTCGCACCGCTGGGGTCATCGTCCCACCAGGTCCCGTCCTGCCAGGGTGGTCTGAACAGTGTCTCCCAGATTTGCTGATGCCCAGGGCGACTGAGTCAGCGCTGCCCGGACCAGGGAACCAGGGAGACCAGAACTGGTGGTTCCAGAGTCCCTGCAGCCCCCGTCCCCATGCACCTGTACACCCCCTGCATTGATTTGGCTGCAGGGAGGTGATACATCCCCCTCACCCAGCTTCCTGCACTGGCTGAGGTTTATCTCCCTCCAATTAAATAAGCGCAGATAGTGGGTTTAATCAGACTACTAACGATTTCATTTCCAATGTGTTGTGAATTACGAGGCAGCCTGCAAAACCCAGCCTGCAAAACACAGGCGAGCGGACACAGGCTTGGCAGCGATTGTCCCCCATGTCCCTCACGCTGCCACCACCATGAGCCGGTCCCCTAATTGCTCCCGGTCCCCTAATTGCTCCCGGTCCCCAATTGCATTTCTGCTGGTTGGGGCTCAGCTGCAGCTCTCGCCTGGCACTCGGCTGTTGCCGCTTCTCTCTCCGCCCCTCCTGCCTTCTTCAAGTTTATTAATGCGAACCTTATCAGTCTGCACAGATAATGCCAGAAATAATTAGTTCTCAGTGAGGTCTGTCAGGCTCCTTCCCTCTTCCCCCCCCCGCCCCCATTCTCAGCTCCTTCCTATTTGCAGTTTCCCTGGTGCTTGGTTAGTGCTGGGATGTTGTTTTTTTTTGAGGGGGGGGGGTTGACCTTTTTCACCCTGTGCAGCTTTCAGCCTCCCTGGCTGCTTGGGGCTGTGCCGGGAAATCTCCTATGGAGGGGATGTTGGCGGGAGGGGACCAACCGCATCCTCCATCCTCGCTTAAAATCATCTGCTGCTGGTAGGGACTCAGGCACAGACCAATGTGACCATGCTGAAGCCATTTATTATGCCTCGATTACACGCTTTCATACAGAACCGTGCAGATTTGGCAATTAGTAATGGGATACAATGATTTTAAAATCCTAAAGACAAAGTTACTACTTGCTAATTGTGGTCCTGGGAGCAGGACCCTGCACATGACCTAATCACGCTGGTTGTTGACCTTCAGTTCCTCCTTATCTCACTCACATCCTGTACAATCGCTTGCTTTCTCCTCCCTTGCAGGTGTTATTTTCTCCTGTAGTAGAAATCAACTACATGAGGACCTTCTTCTAAAAAAGGTTCTGACAAACGTGAGTCCTTTTCTCCTAAGAAGATCCTTACAAACAGAAGTATTTTTCTTCTAAAAAGGTTTCCCACAATCATCCCAGTTTTCCTTGCTCAGGTCCCCCCAGTCCCCTCCCTGCCCCAGGGTTGCATTGCGGGCTTGTCCCAGCTCTTCTCGAGCTCCTTTTATTTCATTATGTCTGTATTCGTAATCTCTTGGTTTAAATCTTTCAGCCTGATAAAGGACGACAGTGCTTCTCGGTGCCCAGGATGGCATAAATAATTNCAATTAGTAATGGGATACAATGATTTTAAAATCCTAAAGACAAAGTTACTACTTGCTAATTGTGGTCCTGGGAGCAGGACCCTGCACATGACCTAATCACGCTGGTTGTTGACCTTCAGTTCCTCCTTATCTCACTCACATCCTGTACAATCGCTTGCTTTCTCCTCCCTTGCAGGTGTTATTTTCTCCTGTAGTAGAAATCAACTACATGAGGACCTTCTTCTAAAAAAGGTTCTGACAAACGTGAGTCCTTTTCTCCTAAGAAGATCCTTACAAACAGAAGTATTTTTCTTCTAAAAAGGTTTCCCACAATCATCCGAGTTTTCCTTGCTCAGGTCCCCTCCCTGCCCCAGGGTTGCATTGCGGGCTTGTCCCAGCTCTTCTCGAGCTCCTTTTATTTTATTATGTCTGTATTCGTAATCTCTTGGTTTAAATCTTTCAGCCTGATAAAGGACGACAGTGCTTCTCGGTGCCCAGGATGGCATAAATAATTCCGGTGCTGAGAGGGAGATTTACAGTGATATAAATGCCAGGAGTGAGCCCAGTTTGTATTAATGGCCTTATTAGTTATGTTGCTGTAAAATCGGGATACTCCAGGTGTTCAGCAGCCCTGGTTTTGCTCTGCAGCATTAATTCCATAAATTGGCGCTTTTTGATATAAATCTTCAAGCCTGCTGAACCCCATTAGAAAATCCTTCATGATATGTCAGAGATCTTCAAAACGGCTTTGACCGAGACAGACCTGGGAAGAGGAAAGCTGTTTGGGGGGAAGGATGGTGCAGAGACGGTGAGTGCCACCCCCTGTGCTGGGGCTGCAGCGGCAGTATCGCCCCATGGGTTGGGGATGCTGCGGGATGGGGATGCTGTGGGACAGGGTGGGGGTTGCACAGGCACCCCAGCCACAGCAGCCCTGCTCCTGCCCAGAGCCACTCTTGGAGGTCTCCTGGCCATGCAGGGGCTCGGGGTTTGGGTTTTTTGACTCCTGGCTCTGGAAACTGCATCTCAACCTGCATCCACGAGGTCAGATCTGGACATCTCCCGCCAGCCCGAGGTTGGCTTGGCTCCATCCCCACACCCTGGCTCGCCAAAGCGCTGAGAACAGCCTGGCTCCAGTCCCCAGAGGAGAAGGAGAGGGAAAGAAGGTGCTCAAGGCTGGGCGCAAGAGGGTGAAACTGTGTCTAGAGGGCGAAGATGCCCCCGACGCTGCTCCCCTCCCTCTCTGTGCCCTCCCCTGCAGCATCCCCATCCCTGCTGTCACCTCCTTCAGCACATTAATCCAGAGATGAGCCGACAGCCAGGACATCCCTGCGTCTGACCCATGGCCCCAAGGTGTCCATCCACACCCCTTTCCCCCGGGCTGCCCCTCTCCTCCCAGCCCCACGCCCCTGTAAGAGGTGCCAGCAGTGTCCCTGTCCCGTCTGTCCCTTCCCCTTGTGACAGAGCCACTGCTCCTGCCACGGCTCTTCTGCAACTCTGCAAACTTTCTACCAGCGACATGCCAAGTGCGCGGGGAGGGAGGGAGGGAAGGGGCGGGGAAGTACCACGATAATTGAAAATAAATGATGCGTTTTATGAAATAAATGTTCCGGTGCAGCCAGCTTGCTGCAGCTGATTATTTATTTATTTTTCTTCCTAGCATTTGGAAGGTGCTTGGAAAAATGGGGGGGTTGGAAGTAAAGGAACAGCACCCCTGGGCTGCCAGGCTGTCACCCGTGGCTTTGGAGCACCCTGCGTGACATGTAAGAACGGGATCGGGGAATGGCAGGGACCCTCCAGAGCCTCATCTCTTTGCCACTGTTTGTGTTTGAGGGTGTCCCAGCTCTGACTTGGTGTCCCCATATTTAACGGCCATCCTCAGGCTCTGCACATGCCTCCCTCCTGCCCCAGGACACCAGCTCCGTGCCACCCATGCCCTGTGTTCTCCAGGGTCGGCCGTGCGTCCCCTTGGTGGGTGCTTGGGTTGGCCAACATTGACCGCAGCTCTGCCGCTGCCCTGCTGGGGACACGCGTGTGACACATCAAGAGACCCTCTGCCCAGGGTGGGTTTTCTTTGAAATGTTCCTCAGGTGCAGGTTAGCTCCTGCTGCTCTTATGATGGGAAAAGGCTGAGTTTTTCTGGGAGATGTTGGATTTCACCAGGAATGTGAAGCTTTCTCCTGCCTTGGATCCCCCACATCGATGGCTGACCCTGCTGCCGTTCTTATGCCTTGGTAAGACTTATCCTGGATTATTATTGAGCTGCTAATTAATCTTGAGAGGGATGTAAAGGCTTTGAACTGCTGTTTGAGGATTGAGGGGATGATTTCTGCTCTTGTCAAAGAAGGAGGGATTTGGAGGTAGATCCCAGCTCTGAACGATGTTACGTTGCTCCCCCCGGGCAGGTGGGACGGGCTCCTAAGGGACAAATCCCCTCGGAAACAGGAAGCAAAAGGTGCCTGGGAGGGATGTTAACTGGGATGACAACTGGCTGGGGACTGGACGCTCCCTGTCCCAACAGTCGGATGCCCATGGGAGTCTCCCCACAGGTCAGCGAGGTTTGGGGTCACCAGCCCAGCCCTTTCCTTCTCCCACAAGCGTTTTCCCCTGATACATCTTGTTCGCTTACAGACTCATCACAGCACTGAGCGACAGCCCAGACACCTCCTCAGTCACTGCCACCAATGGCCACGCGGTGTCTGGAGGAGCCGTGACACCGAGGTCCCGGCCGCTGGCACTTACCCAGCCGGGTATTTGCACACAAGCGGTGCTGCTCCCTGAAAACTCCAGACAAAAACTGGGAAGAAACTGTGTCCCCTTGGGGTCTGAGCCCACAGGTGATGCTCTTTCTCCATACCAGCCTCCTGTTCCTGCTCGCAGTGAGTTATGGTCAGTCCTTGCGAGCCTGCATCTTTGTAAAATACATTTTTTCTCCTCCCTGCCGCCGGGATGTGGTCCCAGCGGCTGCTGGGTTTGTTTGCTGCTGCATCGATCGGGCAAAGGCCGGGGATGAGAGCCCTGCAGCCTCCAGCTGAGCCTGGGGAGGGTTTTGTCTTGAGTTTCCCCAAATTCTGTCCATCACAAAGTGAACAAACACCTTCGGCCAGGAGCAGCTTGAGGCTGGAGCCGGCTGGCGCAGGGGCTGAGCATCGATCGCTGGCTGCTGGGCAGGACCCGACCTGAACCCTGCCGGCTCTGGGAGGCAGCTCCGTCCCTCCCGGGCTTGGGAAGAAAAACCAGCCTGCTCAGAAAGCAATCCTTGGACATTGTGCTGTTCACCCATCATTGCTGGTAGTGATCCCGAGCAGAAATCCTGGCGGATTTCAGCACATTTTGGTTTTAACCTGAGCTGGGTTTGATGCTCTGAAGACGGCAGCATCCACCACTGCCCAGGGAGGTGGGCTGGGGGGCAGGTTAAACTCTTCTCCCTCACCCTCCGCTGCTCCTGCCACCATCCAGAAGCTGTTTTCGAGTACAATTCACTTTGTTATTAATTTCTTTTATGCAGAGGCTTTTAAAGTGCCTGGGAAGGGGGGCTGGTGTCAGGGAGACGCTTCACAGCCCAGCAGCTGCGATACTCAAGCACTGTTTAAACAGCCGGCTCCTCTGAAAGCAACAGGCAGAGAGCTGGGAGCCGGCCGGAGCCGCACAGCGCTGCGTGCCTGTTTGCACAGGTGACACGGAGAGGACTCTGGGGAGCAGAGCTTCTCCCCGCCAGCTGCCTGGCTGGGATTGGGGATGGCATCCCATCGATCTCGGAGCTCTGCTGCTCCAGGGGGTCAGTGCACCCTGGGGGTGGTCCAGTTCCCCGACACCGGCTGGGTGACCATGGCCCATGGGTGTCCTTTCACCCCTTAATGAGACGGGGGAGAAGCAGCCCACACCCCGACGGGGGTCCTTCCATGGCTGCAGGGGTCCCCCATGCCCACAGCCTCCAGGGGACCCCCACACAGCACAGGAACCAGAGTGAGGCCAGCGGAGGGGCTGGCAGCCTGGGGACCCCCTGGGCAGGGATGCTGAAGGGACGCCGGGAGGCCACCATCAGCTCCCAGCCCCTCCTGCCATGGCACACTGGGACCCTTCACATGGGTCGTGTTTGCTTTTAATCCGGTGGCTAAATTATATTCTTTCCAAATGTAATAAACGAGAGGTTTAATCAAACCCAGCCACCCAACACTGATGGAATCTTGGCAGAGGAGGAAAATATTGCTTTTCTGTTTGTTTTTCTCCCCCTCCACTCCCTCAGAGCTGTCCCATCTCTTGCAGGGGCTCCCCACACTTGGTGGCACTGGGAGGCACAACTGAAGCCCTGCTCCCCGTGTGGGGCCATCGGGGCAGGACTGGTGCCAGCACCAAGCCCCTCTCCTCAAACGGGCGGCAGTGGGACCGTCCTCCTGCTGTCCCCCTGCTCAACCCCTTTCTGCTCAGGGAGAGGGTCTTGTGGGTCCAAGCCCCTCACCCCGAGTTTCCCATCACCTCCGACAGCGCTGGGTCTGGTTTTATGGCACCTCCAGGTCTGAACGCAGTGGCGGGGAAGCTGAGCGGGGCGCTGCGGCTGTGTGGGATGCTTTGGCCAGGAATCAAGGGCAGACTCCATGTTTTCTCTGGGTTTCAGAGCCCTCGAACCCACCGGATCCTGGCGTGGGGCCAGCTGCCGCCGGAGCCGCCATTCCACCGCCGCCTCTCTCCAGATGGCTTTTCTCCACCGAGGCTCTGCCAGAAATAGCTTCCGTGCACCCAGCAGCCGGCTCTGCAAATAGCTCGCCTCCCGAAGCGGAGGAGGCAGCACTGTCGGAGCGTCATCCCCGTTCCACCCTCCTGAGCACCTGGCACCAGCTCCGCGTGCAGAAACCCTCCGTGTCCCCCAGGCCACCTCTGCTGGCTGGGACACAGGGATGTGTCGGGGTCCCCTGGGTCCAGGCAGTGCTGTCTCAGACCAGGGATCCCCAGCTTGGCAGATCGCTCGGCCGTGTGCATCCCTTGTCCCCACAGGGAAGGACGGCTGGTGGCTTCCAGGGCAGGGCAGGTGGCGCAGGGGATGCAGCACATGGTCCGTGGTGGCCACAGAGGCTTGTCCCCAGCTGCAGCACGCTGCCTTGAGTCCCTTCTTATATGTTTATCATGCCAACGTGAAGGGGGGAAATGCAATTTTTAAATGTAGGTTTACACAATTTATTTATGGTCTGTAATGCCAGTAATAGCTCATCTATAAATCTCTGGAATTTATAGGGCAAATATTCCAGCGCTGTATTAAAGACACAAATCCTAAATGCCTGTAAGCACCAGCCCAGGGGCTTCAGCTGCAGGAGACGGTGATGCCGGGGGGCAGAGCTCACCCTATGGCTGCCACCAAGAGCCTCCAACATCCATGAGAAGCCACTTATTGTAGGGACTGTCCCCTGCTGGTGGCCTCCTGTTCCATGCTGTGGGTGTCAGCACCATCCGGATGCTGCAGTGCTGTTCCCACCCCTCTGGGCTCCTGCATCCCTCCCCAGGGACCCCGCAATCTGCCACGGCCGTGTCCCCAGCCCAGGGTGACAGTATTTACCGCTGAAGTGCACCGAGTGTAATTGCTAATCAGCTCCAGGCAATCAATTCATCCCCACCACCCCCGGGAGGGGCCGCCTCTCCCCACTGAAGGTGACTCCTGCAGGAATTCGGATTTAAAAATAAAGGCGATCATCATCACAAGTTCATTAAATTAGCATCAGGCTCGTTTGCACTCGGTGGGGGATGAGGCGGAGGGGGCTGGTGCCCGTTCCTGCCCTCGGTCCCGCGGCATCCGCAGGAGATGCTTCCAGCAGGACGGGGGTCCGGGCACTGCTGGGACCCCCTGGGATTTACTGCCCCTCTCCCGGGGCTCCTCTGGCGTGAGTTGACAGTGCAGGTGGCTGACACCCCATTTTCCCTCGGCAGTAGCTCCCAAGGAGGGAGGGGAGCTCAGGAGAGCGGGCCTGGAGGTGACGGGGGTGTCACGGGGCAGGAGGGACACTAGCAGCAGGGCAAGGATGGGCACCGCGATGCTGGGGATGCTGGAGGGTGGGCTGAGCCCTGGAGCAGGTAAGTGCTGCGGGGGGCTCTGGGGACAGGCAGTTTGCTGTTCCCAGCGATGGAGCAGCCCAGTGGAACCCGGGTGCTGTTCCTGGGGGGGTTTCCCCTCCTTGGGACTGGGCGCAGGCAGGAGAGTGATGCCAGGGTGGGGGGCACAGTCCCTCCCAGCCCCAGCACCCGCTAGGGACACGGCAGCTGCAAAGGAATCACCCCCCCGCATCACCCCCTGCTCCGCACCCTGGTCCAGGGGGGTCATATTTGCTCCCTGTGAGCCCCCAGCCTGCAGGATCCGGCCCCCATGCTCCGTGTAGGATCCAGGCAAGAGCAGGGCTGGCTTTTCGGGTACCTCCCAGCGGTTCCCCATCGCCAGGTTCAGAGATGTTATTTCCCTCTCAGCAGAGGGAAGCGAGCGAGGCGGAACAGCTTTTGTAGTGGTGGGGTGTCGATTCGCGGCTCGTAATTTAATTAAGAGAGAGACGGATCAAGAGGGGACTGTATTAAAAAATAAATCAGGTGGAGGGAGTGGAGTTCCTTCCTTTAATTACGGCGTGGATTTGTGACGGCAAGACACTCCATCAATCACCAAGGAAAGAAAAAAGTGTCAAGTGGAGGGAAACCTTCCCTGGGTTAATTACTGCTAACGGAGAGGAGATTATCGGGCGGCTGTCAGAAAGCCGATACCTCCCTGGCGGCTGCTCCAGCTGGGCTGGGGGGTGTGAAACCCCCTCGATGTTTAACATGGTGATGCTGGAGGTGCTGGTGGGTGCAGCCCAGGAGATGCTGGTGATGCTGAGCAATGGTGGGGGCTGTGGGGGGCAAACACCCCCAGCCAGGGCAGAGAGCACATGCAGGGGTCCGCGCGTGGCCACGGGGCAGTGACAGCCCCACATTCAGGGTTGGGGCTGTGCCATCGGCAGCGCCGGCGGGGACCAGGGCCAGGCTGGCAGCAGCCTTATTTGGGAAATAATTAATTCTCTTTTGATCATCTGCTGTGTAAATCATCAGCAGCCGTGAGTTAATCACACGTATGAGATGAATCCCTCTCCTGCCTTAATGAGCGCCGAATCGTGACCAGCAGCTGTTTACTCCTGACACTCTCATCTTCGCGACGGCCTGAACAATTAATGGTTTCCAATAATCACCTTTATATTCTATTAAAAAAAACATCTGAGAGCAAGCACTCCTGCTCCCAGCGCTCATCTTTGTTTTTCCAGGCTTAGGTGAGGATTTGTTTTTCAGGAGCGATGCGGGCGCTCGGTGAGCCCGGGGAGGAGCGAGGTCTGTGCATCTCGACGAGGATGATGCTGGTGGCAGGGCCGCCTTCCTCGCCAGCTGGGTTTGAGTTCAGGCTTTTCATCGTTCAGAGCAAATACCAAAGCTGTTTGAACACGGGAGCGTTTCCGCCTGCCATTTACCTGGAGCAAACGGCAATTAATCCCCTGCTTGCGCTGCCAACGCAGTGTTGTAATTGGATTAATTAACGAGGAGCTGGCGGCCGCTCCGGGGAGGTCTGTCCCTGGCTGCAGCCTCCTCTGGCAGCGGGATTGGTGCCACTGGTGCTGGACGATGTCACCGGGAGATGCTGGGGCCAGGCCCATGTCCCCAGGGCTATTGCTCATCCGGCCGCGGGAGCTGGGGCTTGGTGACGGCTGATGGAAGCGACCTGCCCGCTAACTGGAGCTGGTGAGGCACAGCCTGGTTAACAGGGCTCGTCAGAGGCAGAGGGGGCTGCGGGTGGGCTCAGGGGTGAGTCCAGCGGGCACAACCCAGCCTTTAGGTACTTTATTCCTTCCTTTACCCAAAAGGAGGAAAAAAATCCCACCAGCTCCTCCATGCTCCAGAAACATGCGGGGTTTTTCAGAGCCGAGACAGCTTTCCCAGGAGGCAGCCGGGCGAGCGGCGGCTTTCACAGCGTGTGGGATGCAGCGTGCGGCATTAGCCAAGGGGAGAAAAGACCTCGCCAAGAGCCGGGCACCTCCAGATGCAACCTGGGCTAGTGCGAGGTGTCCCTACCCATGGCAGGGGGTGGGACTCAGTGGTCTCTAAGGTCCCTTCCAACCCAAACCGTTCCATGGTTCTATGCTCCCGACTGCTCCGGAGCCCATGGGAGGTGTGGAGCCATCACATCGCCCTGGCTGGCAAATCCCGCCGTCCTCAGGGACCTCTGGTGACCTTCCAGTGAGTGCCAGGGGGACAGCCCTTGATCTGGCTTGTGAACCAGCCTGAAAGGTGACGGCAAGGTCAGCAAGATTTGGGGCTCCTGGGCACGTCCCTTGTCACATCAGCTCCCGCGGCGTACTCGGCTGTAATTTAGCTGGGTTTAATTGGCGCTTAAATTAGTCACAAACGGAACAGTGCTACAGCTGCGGCTGCGTTCGAAAATATATAAAATTACAGCCCAGTAAAACATTTTCACATTTCATTAGTGCGTCTTAATGGGAAGCGTCTGCTCCCCAAACTCTCCCATTGTTCTCCGGAGCAGGAAAAGTTTACACATAGCAGCCGTGCTGCCCGTTGACGCTGCAAAAGGCTCTGAGTGGTTTACAGGGCAGCGCTGCTCCATGGAGATGGGGTGGGAAGCCTGAAATTTAGGGGACTGGGTGCTCTGCTGAGGCACCTATGGGTGGCTGCTGGGATGGAGCTGAGCTGGGAACATCCTGTGTCCCAGGAGGAGCATCCCGCACCTCAGGAGGAGCATCCCACACTCCAGGAGAAGCATCCTGGTCCCCAGGAGGAGCATCCCGATCCCCAGGAGGATCACAAGAGCCCCTTTTCCCGGGACCGTGCTGCCTGTCCCCCCTGTTTTATCCAGGCTCTGGCTTTCTCACCAGCAGGGTAACGTCTCCAATCCAAACCAAGAAGCTTTTTCAGTGGAAGCAGCTTTTCAGCAGAAGCCTATTTAACGCTCAGGCTGATGCCCCCAAGTGCTTTATTTTACAGTATTTTTGTTCCTCTCCATTATAACTCATAGCCTATAAAAGCTGGAACACAGCACTTTGCTCCATCCCACTTCATTCCCCGCAGCGGGGGCTGCCCTGGGCAGCGGGGGGGTGAGGAGGCAGAACTGGGTCCCTCCACCCAGGGCTGCCGCTGCCCCATGCAACCATCCAGGGGAGGGGAAAAAAACAGAGAAAAACCCAACAAGAGGGGATTGCACAGAACCAAACCGCTCATCCCATCAGCGTCCCCAGGAACGTCTGGGTGAACCGCTCTGGGCTTGGGGCCAGCTCTGGGTTTCTTCCCAGATATCTTTTTCAGCATCTTCCCCATCCCCGATGGGCTCGGGGGGTCATGGTGTGAAATGAGTTTTGAGGTCTGAGTCCCAACTGAAAAGGTGGGATTGTGCCTCGTTCCTCTCCCACCTCATCTGGGTCTCAGCTCCCCCACCCCAGGGTTTGTCTCCTCTAGCCAGGGTGGCCAAGGAGAGGTGAGGGGGGCTGAGCCCAGTGGGTTTTTAAAGCTCAAGCAGTTTGGGGAGGAGATGGAACCTCCTTCCACCCCCAGTTTGGCTCGTGGGTTTGCAGCTGGGGTGCAGGGGGTTGCTGGAGAGGAGAGGCAGGAGCTGGCCCCACCAGGCTGGCACGGGGAACTGGAATGAGCTGGGAGTGGGAACATCCCAGTGCTGGCTTGGAGGAGGACATACATCCTGGATCCGACCCATGCCACCCCTCTCAGGCTGGATGCAGAGGCCTGATGCCTTCCAGCTCTGCAGCCCTGTGCTGAGCATCCCCAACACCCCCCTCCAGCCAGACCCTGACCGGGGCTGGCACCCAACCCAGCTGCACCCACTTCGTTAGCCGCTAATTACCCCAACAGGCCAGGGTGCTCTTTGTGTGACAGGAGGCTGCTAATTGCTGCCTGGGGAAGGCAGGGAAGATGAGGGCAGCTCTGCATTCCACCCTCCCCATCTCTCGGGGGCATCCTCAGGGTGCTGGGACCAGCATTCAGGGGCTGCCTGTGCCCCCCGCAGCCCAGCGAGGGGCTTTCCCCCGTTTGTTCCCAGGCTGGCAAACTGGGTTCTGCCTCTCCTGCCCGGACACGTGCGGCTGTGGGCTCTGTCCCCCTCCGTCCCCCTCCACCAGCTGCGTTTGACCTTTTGGCAGCGGCTCTCGGCGAGCGGCGGCTGCGCGGTTTTGCCGCATGGTCCCCGGGGGCCGGCTTGCCGCCACGGCTGCTGTGGCTTAGAGGGGAAAAATTATATTTTCAGCTCCATCCCTCCATCCCCCTTCCTGCCCTGGAGCTTTTTTTAGAGCCAAAGGGAAGAAAAGGCCATGGTCTGGCTTGCCGGCCTCCCCTCTGCTCCTGCCCTTTCGTTCCCCCCTCCCCGGCAGCTGCAGACAGCTTTGCCCGCGAACGCTCGCAATTATCCATCCCCGCGCCTTTCATCTCGCGCTGCCTAAATATCAGGGCTGGGTGGCTTCAGCAGGTGAGCGGGGAGGAAAAAGCACTTTTGTTGGAGCAGGTGCGTGGGCGTGCGAGCAGCAGAACCCCTGCAGACGGAGAATCCAGCTGCCTCCCCAGAGCTGGCACAGAGCCGGGATGGGAGATGCTGGTCCTGCTGTGATGGGTGGCCCTGGGGGGGACACAGGGGCTCAGCTGGTCCCTGGTGTCTGTCTGGAGGTGATGGAGAGGTATCCTGGGACCACTGCGAGGCAGCCAGGGCCTGGCTGGGGTGTCCTGCACCCCGGGGTGACACCCTGCACTGGTCCCACTGCCATCCCAGTTTTTTTCACTCCCCAAACCCACAGGTTCCCTCCTCCCTCCCCGATGGCTGCGCAGGGACGATGGAGCCAGAGCTGGTGGAGGGATGTGGGCACCCATCAGTGTTTATTGGCTCAAACCAGGGGAGTACAGCGACCTCCCCCCCACAGTAGCCCCCTCCCCGCAGCCCCCTCGCACCACGTCCAGCATCCTGAGGCTTTGGAGCCGGGCACTGATGGATGGCCCTTGCCAGCGATGGATGCGCCCCGGCGCCCGCGGCCTCAGCGCTTTTCAGGGAAGGCTGCAGCTCCGCTTCCCAGCCTCTCCTTTATTTATCACCTGGTGAGGCATGGGATGGGGGGACAGGGAAGGGACAGGGTGGCCACTGCCACCATCCTGTTCCCCAGGAACCAACACAGCCTCGCAGCTGCCCCAAGGCTATGGGTGCTCCCGGGTTTCCTGTGGGTGAAAAAGTCTCTTCCACAAACAGAGAAAGGAAGGAAGGACAAAAAAAGAAAGAAAAAAAGTGGCAAGTGCTTTGTCACTGGATGTACCTGGCTGTGGGGATGGGCAGAGGGGGAATCCGGGTGGTGGCCTCTGCCCAGGGCTGTGGGGCTGCTGGGGAGCCTTTCAGTGGGGGAAAAGAGCCATAAACCAGCTATTTCCCACTGGAAAGATGATGAACACTCTCTTGCACCATTTTGACTCTGCAAAATGTATTTATGAAGTTAAAGATGCTCCAGCAGCGGCATGGGGCTGCTCAGCCTCCCCCTCCAAGGGCTTTCCCAGCTCAGCACACGGTGCTGCGCATCATCCCATGGCCATCCTGCTCCCTGACCCGCTCCACGCTGCCTTTCCTGGGAAAACCATCCCAGATCCAGCCCCACCGAGCATCTCCTGGCCCCTCCGCCCAGGCAGCCCCACGGCCGGACCCGCTCAGCATCCGTCTGCATCTGCCACAGCATTGGGAGCAAAGCCATGCATTGCCTCGCAGGTTCACAGCTCGGTTGCAAATGTTTTAAGCAAGGAGCAATTCTTCCTCCTCCTCCTCCTCTGTTGCAGCAAGCAGCAGCGCTGCAGCGTGGTGGAGAACCCCCTCCCGGCAGGCAGGGCTGGCTCAGTCAAGGGAATAATTGGTAGGTGCTTCTGAAGTGCCGTGAATAGAGGGTACTCGTAGCCTTTGTTTATTTACTCTCGGGAGATAATGAATACTCCCAAAGATAATTATTGATTTTCTGCATTTGCAGTAAACCTGTTGGGCTGGGGAATGGGTGGAACAGCACCACGTCGATGCCACAGGGAGGTGGGAAGGGGGCGGTTTGGGCAAACCCCAGCTCCGTCCCTTCCCACCAGGCACAGGCCAAATAATTAAAAAAAAATAAATTAAAAATTCAACATTTATAAAAAAAAATATTTCTGCAGCTCCAGGACAAACCCATCTTTCTTCTCTCTAGAAGGGGGAACAGATTAAAATTTAATCCTAGTTAAACACATTTTCTCCTTTCCCTCCCCTCAGGTAGCGTACACAGCTTCGCCCCACTGATCCCGTCTTCCCGTGGCCACGGAGCTCAGCATCACTGACAGCGGCTGAACACCCAGAGCAGGGACCCCCCTCTTGTCTCCATCACCCCCAAAACTGAAGCCTGGGGGCGGGAGGGGATGAGCAGGTTGGGCCATTCAAAAGTGGGAGAGGAGAAAGCGGGAGAGGGCAGGGCTGGGGGTCCTGTGCATCCCCATCATCCCCACCACCCCCGTCATCCCCACCATGCCATTCCTGCGGGCTCAGGGCAGGGGGGCAGTGGGGGCTGCCTGTGCCCCCTGGCACTGTCCCCACAGCACTGTCCCCAGGGCTCCTCTCAGGGCACCTGCCCAGGTTTGGGGAGGTGTTGGCGATGCTGTGGGTTAACAGATCCTCTAGAAATGGAAGCGATCCCTTCTGCAGAGGATGCCGTGCTTTTTCCGGGTATCTTGCAATGTTTTTTCAGGCTGTTTATTTATGAGGCAATTTATTCCAGTGCAGTTATTCTATAGCAGCGACGTCTATTCCTAGGAGCCTCCGCTAACGGAGCCAATTGCTTAATTGCCTCGCTGATGTCTCCACAAGGTACGCCAGGAGAGAGGGCTCTTGTTGTAATGATCGCAGCCTTCCCCTGCCCGCACGCCACCCGTGCTGCTAATTTAATAGCACAAACATTTATTATTCCTTTTATTTGGTGGTTAATTTTAGGGCATTTAGAGCTGTTCTGGGATTGCTGGTGGAAGGGCGTGAAGTGCCTGGGGGTGACCCTGGTTGCAGCTGGGGGGGTTGGACTCATCCTACCAAGGCGGGGGGGTGCAGGGGCAGGTGCCTTGCAGGGGGTTGGGGATGGGGGTGTCGCAGGGCTCCTGCCTGGCCCCCACCCCACAACAAACTCGAGTGAGCCCAGGGCAGGTGCGTACTTACACCCCATCTCTTTTTGAGGAGTTTGATGTGCTCTGAAGGGAGCTCCTAACGAGCAGGCTGTGTGTTATGGGATGGCTGGGGGGGCAGAGAAACCCAGGCTTGGATTTGCTCGGGGGGTGAGTGCCTGTCCCTGTCCATCCCTGGGAGAAGGGCGATGGGGTGGTGGTGGCACCCAGTGGCAGTCCCAGGGCCAGTGGGTGCTGGCTGTGCCTGCCGGGGTGCTGTCTGTGCCCCCCCAGCTGTGCTTTTGCAGCGTGGCTGCTCTAGACCTCTGGAGCCCTTTTCCCTGCTCCCTGTGCTCTGTCCCGCTGTTGCTGGCTGTGGCAGTCCCTCAGGGTCCCCACTCGGACACCTCCCGCTCGTGGAATGTGCGACGCGTCCTGGGCTGCAGCAGAGCCGCAGCTCATGGCTGGGGGAGCAGCCCCCCAGCAAGCATCAGCATCTCTCCACTGTGCGTGAGTGACATCCTTCCCTCTTGGGAGTTCTAGGCGACGTCTGGCAGAGCTGACGGGTTTTTTTATTAAAGCCCCGCTGGATCCGTGCCCACTCCCGCTGCCTCCCCATCATCCATCTCCAGCCACTGATGGCCTCACAGCACAAAGCCCCAGCTGCCGGCCGGCGCGTGCCGCCGAGGCTCCGGCTTTGTGGCTCTCGGCATGGGGACACAGCTTGGGGCCGCCTGTCCCCGGGTACCAGCGGGGCAGAGCCCTGGCAGCGGGAGCAGACAGCAAAAAGGAACAGGGAAGGAGGAACTGGGCTGACAACGCTGTCAGAATGAGCCTTCTGCTAATTTTGTATTTAACGCAGGAAAGCCATTAAGTTTCTCCGTGATTTTCGTTCTTTCTCGGCTCCCACCGTCTATTGTTCCTGGCTCCATTATCCCCGCCGCTTACATAAACGCATCGTGCGGGTTTCCGAGGCGCAACAGAGAGAGTCTCATTCAGCCAAGGTCACCAGCTTTTACTTGCGCTTTAAAGCATCTGGCAGAAGCTTTTTCTCCTAAAGATGTTTTTATTGTACCCGGTGCAGAGGCTAAGGGAAATAGACCGCTGCACGTGTGCCCCCCCAGCCCTTCACTCCCCCTCCTCACATTCCCAGTCCCAGTGGGTCAAATCCTGCCTGGCGAAGCCAGGTCTTGTTTTCTGAGCTGGTTTAGGACCCCACTGCTGGGGCCAAGCAGCATCCTGCCCCTCCACCACCACCTGGTAAATGGGAAACGATGGGGAGGGGGGAAAAATTGGGTTTTCTTCCAAAATTTCCTCTCCATACCAGTCCCAGTGTGGGCCAGTTGCAGAGCGGTCTCCACAGCATCCTGCTGCTTTCTGAACTGGGGGCTCTGCACTCTCGCTTCTTCACCGAGGTCTGGGGCAGGCAAGCACAAAGGCTACTGGACAGGGACTTGCGGGGGCAGAGGCTGATGCTCTGCCCTGGGGGGCTGGTACCCTGCAAACAGCAAGGCGGGGGGTGCCCCCCACCCTGGTGCTCAGCTGGGGAAACCTAACGATGGGGATGGAGCAAGGAGGGTCCTGGGGACTGGGATGGAGATGGGTCAGTGAGTGGGGGCAGTGAACACCTTCCTACAGGGTGGAAGCCCCCCGTGTCCCCAGGAGCCATCTGAACCCCCCCCAGAGTCCCCCCATGAGCCATCTGAGCACCCCCCAGGAGCCCTCTGAGTCCCTCGGAGGCATCTGAAGCCCCCCAGGAGCCATATGAAACCCTCCTGGACCCCCCCGAGACCCCCAGGAGTCGTCTGAGGCCCCCCGGAGCCCCCCAAGCCCCCCTAGGAG